>LZPO01087534.1:0-61597 GCA_001675575.1 Neotoma lepida | reverse complement strand
GAAGAAAAGAAAAATTGTTAGTACTTTCTAGCACTTGACAGTTTTTTCTTACTCCATTATAAAAACAATCCACTCCACGTGACTAAGAAGTGAATAATGGCCCTGTCTATTCGTGGAAGCACTCACTACAAGAAGGTCTGCTTTAAAGTTGTTTTGGTTTTGCTTTTGGTTTTGCTTGAGATTAGGTCTCATGTTGCCCAGGCTGCCCTCAGACTTGCTATGTTAAACGGAGGATAGCCTTGAACTTCTAATCCAGCTGCTTCCTTCTCCCATGGGCCTGGATTATAGACTTGCANCACTGCATCCAGTTCAGAAGCTCTGTTTTCAGTGAAGTTACCCATTGAATGAGGTAGAAGACCGAAGGTGGAGTGCAGCAGCAGGAACACAAGCAATGTGAGGGACAGGAGATGTCCCTCAACAGACAAAGGGTCCATTCTCTAGCTAGCACACAGACCGAAGAGAAAGGCGAAGTGTTATCTCNGTTGTAAGGATCTATGTAGATTTAGTGCCAGATTCCGAAAATAATTGTTCTCACTTCAAAATAAGATGTTGGAAAATGGAAAATTCTCTCTCTCTCTCTCTCTCTCTCTCTCTCTCTCTCTCTCTCTCTCTCTGTGTGTGTGTGTGTGTGTGTGTAGTGTGTGTGTGTGTGTGTGTGTGGTTTTAATTATCCATTTTTTTTAATGTGTTTATTTTCATTTTATATAGGGGTATTTTTTCCTGCATGTATGTCTTTGCATCACATACACGCAATGCCTGTGGAGGCCAGAAATAGGCTTCATGTCCTCTGGAACTGAGTTACAGATGGTTCTTAGCTGCCGAATGGNTGCTAGGGAGTGAACCCCCATTGGCCCTCTGCAAGGGCAACAAGGCCTCTTATCCCTTGAGCCATCTCTATAACCTTTAACTTTCAATTNTTTAAATGTTCTTTACTACAAAGAAGGTACACACTCTTACTTCCTTAGCCTAGTGAATTTCCTGTAGAAATTTCCCTTCAACATAATTTTTAATGTAAGTTGTTTTCAACAAGAATGACTCGCTGTTATTGTGANTAAAATTTTATTGTGACTCAAGCACACTCGTAGTTGTAGGTATTGTAGATTGCTACCTTTCTGCCGAACTAACAGGAGAGTGGGCTCAGCAGGAATCATGAAACCTGCAAAACTAAATGTTTATTGAGTCCTTTGCAACAAAGCATCCCTGTNTATGGTCCAGTGGAAAGTGAAGAACAGACTCTAGCGTAAATACAGCATCACCAACGCCTGAGAGGGCGTCAGCAGNCTTAGACTTTGTTTTTAGGTTAACTGGAAGCCCCATGTGATGATTCTAAGAGTTTCATCAGTGTGGACCATTGGAGGTTATATTGGAAGNAGAAAGATGCCTACTGTCTGATTATCATTTACACATTTTAGGGTGGTAAAGGGCTCATTTATGTGGAATATTTTAGTTAGTGGAAAAAGATTGCAGTATGTATAGGTAGATAAATTAAGACTTGTGAAGTATCAACTTGGTTAAACTTGTTGGGTCACCCCAGCACAGGCAGGTGTTTTCACTGTCCTTCACCTTCCAGGCATCTACCCACCATCGACTTCTCAGGGCCCATCTCTTCACCACATGCTCTCCAGAAGGCCATCCTAATGTACAACTTTACTTGTGCTGTTTCATACAGAGAAAATGATTTCGTGTTCCGAAATGCTCTGAACTGTGACCATGAATGGCTTTAGCTTTCTCAAATAAAAATAGTTTGCGTTAAGGTACTTTCTTTGAATAACTTTAAAGTTCCCAAACTGTACACAGAGATATCCCTAAGTACTACAGAAAAAACCCCAACATTGCTCCAGGATATTTTGTATCAGTTTCAACATCAGATTGTACTGCATTCCTCTGGGATGATATCATACTCTGGGAAAGGTGGATGTGGTTTATTTAAAGGCAGTACTTACTTTCTGAAATCTCTGCACCAGGACAGAGAATGGCAGGATTTGGTCAGAATGAAAGGCTGGAATAGTTGAGCAAGGCCCCACAAGCTCACATATCCCAGTCACATATACTGTGGGGACTTGGAATAATTTTCCTTCTTTTTCAATTAATATTAAACATTTTTTTCTAAGACTTACATCAAATTGTAAAGATGGTACTCATTAAGTTGTTTGGACCTACTTGCTACAAAACGAACTGTTAGGCATTTGCTAGGATACCGTGAAAAAAATAACAAACTGTAGAGGTTTTGTGAACTGAGGAGGTTTCAGAACCTATGAACTAGAAGGAGATTGCCTAACTCTAAAATGAATATACTCTTCTTTAAGCATGTGAGAATACATCAGTCTTCAATTTTCATTGTTTTCAAAATAGCATTTCAGTGACAGAGGAATTCATGTAAAATCTCAAAAAACTCAGTTGCACTGTACCTTGTGCTACAGGAAACAAAACGGATGTGCCCTTGCCTTGAAGGGCGGTGAGACAAATGTGAGTTCCTTATGTTATTAAGTAAATAAGATCAGTTATTCAACTCATATTGCCTATTTTGGAAGTTCAAAGAGGAATGAGTAGATCTCTTTGGGGGCAAATGAAAGNTGATTTTTTTTATACTGTCCAGCAGTGGTAGTACAATTCTAACAGGTCAGGTAATGGACATTTCAAATGGAACAATAGAAAGACTCTGAAGATTTATTTTGGGAGAGACAAATCATTTTCTGTGATTGAAGTCCGGACATATGTTACGGAACATGGAGGTTACAGCTGGTTTACTATGGAAGTTGGAGTGCTATTGTGGAGAGTTTTGAGTACTGGGTGTGAGGCATTTGGATTTAATTTACTAGGAAAAGAAGAATGATTAGGGTGATTAATCTGTCAGCAGGACATGGGATGATTAAATCAAGGAGAGAGAAGAGGCATGGAGAGCTTTTGGAAAGGGAATGATGGATTTTGTTTTATGTATTTATATTTCAAAGGATCTAAGTTAAAGAGCACATTTTTGTTCAGCGTTTTAACTAAAGGCTGTAAAGAGAACTTGTCATTCCTAAGGAAAGGGGCACTTTTTAATACTTAGTATTTCTATGATAATATATTAATACAATGTAAATATACTTAAATTCATACTCCAATATCCTGCACTGTGTTCTGATTTGTGTTCTGATTTAATTCTAACAGCCTTGGAGTTTTATTATTAAAACCTAAAGATGAGAACAAGAAGGCCTTAAGATGTTAAACTGCCCAAAGCCCCACAGTTAGTAAAGACACAGATTGGCAAAACTTAAAAATAAGTATACTAGGAGGTCTGGGGGTTGCTTGCACCCACAAGTTCCTGACCAGTGAATGAGAAGGAAGGAGAGGTGTCATCTGTTTAAATCCCAGGGAATTGAATTATCCATCGCTTTGGGTCTCATTAAGGTGTAGTCACTTGACCGGGTTACAGCTCTCTTTATGGTATTTTTTTATACCATTCCTGATCCCTAATCCTAACTTCAAGACCACAGGCATTTAATGTGTTGATAGCTAGCTTTCATTTGTGTGTCTTCCTGAAAACTGTTTGATTGTTGTTATATAAAAATTTCAAAGAGTATTTGTATGTTTGTGTGCACATAAGTGCAGGTGCCTGCAGAAACCAGTAGCTTGACCCCCTGGAACTGATGTTACAGATGCCCAGTGTAGGTGCTTGGAACTGAACTCATGTCCACTCCAAGAGCAGCACACACCCTTAGGTGCTGAGCCATCTCCCCAGTCTCTGTGGCCTTGTTTTTAGTGTGTGTGTGTGTGTGTGTNAATAAATAAATCTTTAAAAAAAAATGAAAAATAAAAAAATAAAAGAAAATTTGCTTCTTCACTCATGGTAAACGTGGTATACTTGAAGTTCCTGGTATTCTAATCCTTGAACAGATTTAGATATATGAGGAATAGGTGGTGGCACTCATGCTTTCTACAGGCTGCACAGACCAAAGACGGAGGGCAACTTTTCTCTTCTGTTTCTTTGACACGTTGCATTCAGTCCACGGTGGCAAACTTCACAGCATTCACTAGTGTGTTTGTTGTAACCTCCTTTTAGCAGTTCTGTTGCTGTCATTCCTATGAAATATTGCATATCATAATATCGTAATTGTAAATGGTTTATATATTATCTTAATGGTTGTCAAAGCCAATATTCTCCTTACAGCAGCAATGAACTATGGTTTGTCATAATTTGTATTTGATCTCTCCCACACCTACAAGGAAATTTGTTTTATTCTGTTTGGGAGATTCACAAAACATGTAGGACCTACTAAGAGGAAGAAAACTCAGTGTTCTCTGGGTGTTGGATTTGTTATTTTTGGCTTCTAATTTATTCGTTCTCACAGCTGTGTTCTCCAACTGATGTTCCTACGGCACCTGAGTTACAGCACGGAAAACAGGCTAATTGTGTTCTTTAAAGCAGACAACAGTGCAGCATCTTGAGACAGGCATCTGGCGTCTGAGTTCTTCCCTCCAGAGCGCTAGTCCAGGCTTCCTGTGACTCTGTTGTTCTTTTCTTTTCTTGTTTCAAGCATACGGGGTTTTTTTGTTGCCTTCTGTAAATAGTGGCATATATTTACTAAAGTCGCTAATCACACATTTAGCTTTTTCCTTTTTGAGCCTTAAGCAAGAAGAAATGTAGACTTACTCCCAACCATTTATCTGCTCTTAACTCTTTTTATTGAATTAATATTCTCAGTATTTATAAATATCTTCTGAGTGTGTATTTATTTCACTAGGACAAAAGAATTCTATTTTTAATGTTTTTAATGTCAAGTGTAATTATCACCAATTTTTAATATCACCAATTTTTAAAATAAATTATTAGCAATATGTAAATTTCCATACCTAGGTTTTACCATTTCTTCTTTTCATGCCTTCCCTTCTCATTGTTTCTTTATTTTGCTATCGCTGTAGTTTCCCATCACACTAATAGAACACATGCTACTTTTGTCTTAGGTCTTATTGAACAAATATGTACCATAGTAGTTTTTCCTTCACTACTTAGTTTTCATCTTTTGTCATGTCTTCAAAATATTCCCTACAACATCACTCTTCTAGAGATTTTATAAACTACATATATAATTTAAATAGCAACATTTTAAAAAATTTAAAAGGCATGTTTAATAATATATTTTATTTTAACATCAAATCACCTATTAAAGGTGATTTGTTTCTTGGGGTTTGGTTTGGTTTTTGTTTTTGTTTTGTTGTTTTTTATTTATTTATTTATTTATTTATTTTGATTATTTGTTTGGTCGATTGGCCAGTTAGTTGGTTTTGATTTTTCTGTAACAGCTCTGGCTATCCTAGAACTCATTCTGTAGACCAGGCTGGTGGGTTGTTGGGGTTTTTTTGTTTTGTTTTGTTGGTTTGTTTGGTTGGTTTGGTTTGGTTTGACTACTCATGGACCTGCAAGCAGAGAACATAGGCCAGAACACGGTAGATGTACCTTTTAAATGCCTGTCTCTAATGACCTAGCTCTGCCAGGTAGGCCCGGTGTCTGAAAAACAGCACCACTGCAGGAAGTGACGTGTACAGACATACGAGCCCATGGGGAGGTATTTCAGATCCAACCCATAAGTAGAGGTCAGAAGAATTACTGAGTCAGAGGTAAGGATTAGTATTCCTTGTGTGTATTTGCAGATTATTCATATGACTGTCAGCTACTCTCTTCAGCAATATTGGTATGTGTTTGCTGGGACTGCTGCTCAGTGATAGAATGCTGGCCTATATGTGTTAGGCCTTGATTTTAATCTCAGCTCTACCTTTCACCATCTTGAACANTGAGTATTGTTTCTTTAATTGTTGGAGAAGAGCCTTTGTCTGGTTAAGACCTTACTATGAGTTTCCTTTTTGGGAGACAAGCCTCAGATTGGCCTAAAAGTAACTATGTAGCCTTGGGTGGCTTCAAACAAGAGTGCTCCATGCCCAGCCATTGTTCAGGTTCTTTCCAGTGAGCCCTTTGTCACCTTTCCCAGTCCTCTATTTGTCTCCCCTCTTCCTGGGATTAGCGCAAAATAAGTGAGGATTTTCATATTTCTAAAGCAAATTATTTCTTTAGTTCTGGACTTGGAAATAATTTCATATTTCAGGAGTATGGTATTTACTTTTGTTACAGATTTTCTATGTATTTTTAAAACCTTTAATCAACCGAGAATTCATATGGCTATGTAATTGTTGGCAGTGGGGGCAGGAGGACCCTAAATTACAAGTTCTTACCGTTCAACTTGCAAGCTATTTCTGTGTGAGCTGCAGAAGGATGCTGCCCCACTCAACTACCTCCACATACAGTTTATGCCTGACACTATAAAATGATACTGTTTGTTTCTGCCCTGTTTAGAGTACCCTGGTTAGGTATTTGGTGTTACCACACGTAGAGGTCTCCTTTCCCAGCCTAGTTTGTCTTAGTATCCCCACCATTTAGTTAAAATCGTATACTTATGTAGCCGGAAGTTTTCCTGTGTCCCATAGCTGCTTGGTCACAAATAAACACATAGAGGCTTATCAATTATAAACTGTTTGGTCTATGGCTCAGGCTTCTTGCTAGCTAGCTTTCATCTTAAATTCACCATTTATGTTAATCTCTGTATCGCCACGTGTCTCCTGGCTTTACCTGTGTTCCATTACATCTTGCCCACCCCCCCCCACCTCCCGCAGCACTCAGCAGCTGCTCTGACTCCACCTTCCTTCTCCCTATATCTTTAGTTGGATTTCCCGCCTGGCTATAAGCTGGCTTGCCATAGGCCAGAGCAGCTTCTTTATTAACCAATGGTAGCAAACCATATTCATAGCGTAGAGAAAGACATCCCACAGCATACTTCTATGCTTCATTTCTAAAAAGGTCTTGTTTAGCACAGGCTGACCTTGAAGTTTCTGTGAAGCAAACGGATTTGTGCTCCTGAACCTCCTGCTTCAGCCTCTTAAGTGCAGGGATTGCAGGCATGTGCCAGCACCCCACCTGTTCTGTTTTCTTTTGAATCAATAAAAACTTATAGTTACATAGGTGTCTGTGTACACACACACACATCTCATACCTCAGATATCTGTTAATGGATGTAATTAAAAGCTTATATTCTTAGGTAAAGACATTTAAAAGGACCTCATTAAAAGAACCTCAAATAATGACTCTGAATTAAAGTAAATACTAGTAAAGAGAAAAAAACATGTTTTTCTTTCTCTTCATATATTTCTAATTTTTACTATATTTAAAATACCCTGAAAAATCTCTTAGAGTGGTTAAGATTTCCAGGCAATAAGTCAAGCTTTGCTAAAGAAGTCTTTGGTTTTACTTAGTCTTTCACTCCTTTCTTCCTGGGTTTTGTTTTTCATTATAATGAATAAAGATAACACCTTCATTTTCCATCCTGATTAGTGTTTTTCAACCTATAAGAGAATATACTGTGTTTTGGGTTGTTTGCAGGGAGAGACATGTAGATCTAACTGTGTAAACAGACAACCCTAACTACAAAATCCCAAGACTTTGCCAGATATATAGAGTGTTTTTCTAAAGCATAGACATATAGACTTTCGGCTTATTTTTATTACAAACCTGACGTGAACAAAACAATTCTTTTTGTAGCAGTACTGTTTTTATTCTGGGTCATGCTGTAGGCCTGAACACGCGCCTTAGCAAAGGTTATAAATCTGGGAAGAAAAGTTATGGTTGGCATGCATTTTAACAGTCTTTGCAATCTACCAGAGCACAAATCCCAACTTGTTTAAATTCTGAATATTTACTTTACAGAGCAAGAGAATATTTTAAAATAGAATTAAATTGTATATTTCCTACTTATTTAGAAGCTATTTTTGCCTTTTCTCTATGAAATTAACAAAAATCAAATATATATACTAGTCACATTACAATACTATTATGTTTTAAAGTAAAACACATACAGCATACATAGATTTGGAATCAGGCCAAATTTAGACTCTAGAGGCATACTGTTCTGTGACTTAAATTACAATCATATGTATTTGAGTACAGATCAAGTTTTCAGTCTGAAGTTGGTGAGAAGCCTAATTATTTGACCAGGTTACTATTTCTATAGACCATCCTGTGGCTGTCTGTGGTTAATCCACAGCTGGCAGAATGCTAGCTCGGGAGGTTTCTATTTCGTGCTGTAGCAGTTTGGAAAAAAGAAAGAGGGGGAAGCTTTAAACTCTTCTCATTAAATAAGAGACTAAAACAGCAAGTCCATACCCACTGCCACAGAAACAGATGCTGTAGAAAGCACTCCGTTTGGTTCTCTTAGTGACAGAAATAACAAAGAATGCAGCTNGGATGCTCATAGTGTCCAAGTGGCATGTGTCTAAAGAAAAAAGGATGAAAACATTTTTTTTTTTTGAGACAGGTGGTTTCTCTGTGTAGCTTTGCTCCTTTCCTGGAACTCACTCCGTAGCCCAGGCTGGCCTCGAACTCAAAGAGATCCGCCTGCCTCTGCCTCCCGAGTGCTGGGATTAAAGGCGTGCGCCACCACCGCCGGGCCGATGAAAACATTTTTTAAGTGATGTTTAAAACATTACCTTTTAGAATAATTGAAGAATTAATGGCATGGAGTTTCAAATATTTTTTGATTTTTCAAGACAGGGTTTCTCTGTGTATTCCTGGCTTAGAACTCATTCTGTAGACCAGGCTGGCCTCCAACTCATGGAGATCCGCCTGGCTCTACCTCCCGAGTGCTGGGATTAAAGGTGTGCGCTGCCACTACTGCCCAGCTCGGCATGGAGTTTCTAAATGAGAAAACATGTTATTATGTTAAGAAACATCATTTGGGAGCCTGGAGAGATGGCTCAGTGGTTAAGAGCACTGGCTGCTCTTCCAGAGGACCTGGGTTCAATTCCCAGCATCCACAAGGCAGTTCACAACTGTCTGTAACTCCAGTTCCAGGGGATCTGACACCTTCACATCAATGCACATAAAATAAATAGAATCATAATTTATTTTTAAAAAATCATTTGTAATAGATTGCCATTGCAGTGGTTGTGGTTCACACTCATATGACACAAGAGAAAAGCACAATGAATCGATTTGACAATTTCATGTGACACAGGAGCATTTAGAAGTGAAGTCTCACAGCTTAGGGAAAACTATTTTGTGCAAAATTCTGAAGAAATAATTTTTTTAAAGAATCAAGATTGGATAAAGGGGATATGATGTAGTATCTAATTGTAATAAATGACATGTGAGGGAATAGACCAGTAGACCTTGTCTTTCCAGATTCTTCTTGTCCTCCTGAAATGGTCCTGTGGCCTACTTTTATGTAAAATGGGAACGCTCACACAAAAGTATCTTCTATAGTTTTCTCCTGCTTCCAAGGTACCATATCTTGGTGTTCCATGTTCTGAGCCACAACACAATTACTTTAAGTTGAACATAATATTCTAAAAGAATAATATTTCAGAATGCATAAGGGCAGTAAACCCCCTTTAAAGATAGATCCTTATACAAGTGACCACAACCACAAAGTTTATTCTTTCAGAATATTATGTTCAACTTAAAGTAATGAAAGTTCTCTCTCTCTCTCTCTCTCTCTCTCTCTCTCTCTCTCTCTCTCTCTCTCTCCTTCTGTATGTTCATATGATGTAAGTGATTAGGCCTTCAATTACAAGTCGATACTTGATAACATTTTGTAGCTTTGGTTTGTTTGTTGAGATGGACAGGGTCTTATTTATATTGCCTAGGCTAGCTTTGAACCCTGCAATCTTCCAGTATTGGAAATAGAGATGTACAAGATGTAAAGAAATGTCTTTAAAAGGTTATGAAAATGGTCAGGCACGATCTTCTACATCTCTATTTCCAATACTGGAAGATTGCAGGGTTCAAAGCTAGCCTAGGCAATATAAATTGCCTGCATATTGTCATTATTTCTTTTTCTTTCTGTCTATTTAAAATGACTTCCCTTCCTCTGATTCTTTGCTCTAATTAACCTCCCTTAGTCCTTCCTTCTGTTTCTTTACCTGCTTGTTTTCTTTGAAAAGCAGAAATGCTCATGCTGGGTGGTGATAGTGCACACCTTTAATCCCAGCACTCTGGAGGCAGAGGCAGGAGGATCTCTGTGAGTTAGAGGCCAGCCTGGGCTACAGAATGAGTTCCAGGACAGCCAGGACTGTTACACAGAGGAACCCTGTCTTGGAAAAAAAAAATAAGAGAAAGAAAGAAAAAAGAAGCAGAAATGCTCAAAACATGGCTATCCTTAAGAACCACCTCTGAAGCTAGACATGGTGCCTCATGCCTGTTACCCACCCCTGAGAAGAGGAGACTACAGGATCCGGAGTTCAAGTCCAGCCTGAGCTGCATGGCAGACCCTGTCTCAAACAGACAGACCTCCAAACAGAACTATCCTCTCATCTCCACTCTTGTGTCAAAAGAAAACCTTTCTCCTAAGCTCTGGGGATAGTCTATTAGTCATTTTAATCCAGGCTCATCACATGTAAGCTATATAACCTGTAAGCTATATAACCTGTTTTGATTTCAGAATNATTTATAAAATGAAAGCAACAGACAGTATGTACTCCATAGGTTTCATAATAATTGCCAGTCTGTAAGGTTTTTGTCCGGTTTCTGGTACACCAGAACTAAGCAGTAAATTGTAGATGGTTGATTGGTGTTCCTTACCCTTGGTCTCCCCAGTCCTTCAACCACTCTGTAGTTTACTCTCACACTAGATGCCTTTTTCTACTCATCAGATGTGTGTCTGCCTCCCTGTCACCCTGAACACACAAGCTCCTTCTTGAAATTCCCGGCCACATGTCTCTGCCATTTTCTCCTTGATAACCTTCCTTTGTTCCCTCCTTCTCTGTCTTTCTGTCATCTGTTCTCTTACTGGTCCATATTCCCTTCCTTGGTAATTAGAACCACAACCTTCTTCTAACACATTTCACATGAGTCAAACTTTTTTATAGAGATTTTTTTTGAGTAGTAGTCTATTTACAATGTGACTCTGGTTTTATTCCAGAGTTTTCTATTTAATAATAAGACCAGATTTTTTTTAATTCTCTAAATATCATCTTAGAATCCTACTATTTGCCTTTTACATCTTAAACAGTCTATAGACCCCATACTTAGAACTCCAGTGTGGCTTCCTTTTACATAGCCAAATGCAGGGTGCTACTAGTTGTTGGTAAAATATTACTATCCAGTTTACCTTTCTTGCATTTTTCTCTAATCATATTCCTTTCTTGTGAGGAAAACATTACCCACACTCCATCCTCACTCTGCTTCCATGCTGCTGTCCAGATGCCCCCTGTCCTCCACTGAAGGCCTTTCTGTAGGCTCACTGTGTCCTAACAAACACAGCTTCAAGCGAGGTTCCTGTGCTTTGCCTTCTCTTTGCTCGTCTCCACCTACCTTACCACGTTCCTTCAACTTCACCCGCGTCTTTACCTGGGTTTCCATCTAGAAGGCATTAATATAAGCTAAGAAGATTTTTATCATGAGAACTATAGATAAGCACTATTTTAAAATATAGCTTTCCTGACATGAAACTAATTAAAATAATTTTCTTTCATAGTCTTAGATTATTTTCTTATTATTTGAAAGTTCTAACTAAAAATTAGTTTTAAAACTCCAGATATTATGACACCTGCTTGTAATCTCCAGACTCCTAGAACTCTCCAGGCCAGCCCTGGTTGACATAGGGAACACTTTCTCAAGGCTATAAAATAAAATGAAATAAACTCAGTTACNATGTTTTTTAAGATAATAAGTAAGCTATGCTCTTTATAAACATTTTAAAATCACTGACAGGTTGGTGACAGTTTATAAGAAGCTAGAAGGATTTGATCGGCCTCCATTTGTATTTCTCAAATTCAAATGTACTTATTATCTTCTTGAGTGTTTTTGTTTCATAGGTTCCAAGAATTCTTTGGGAATGTACATATGTAATCTAATATGAAATAATCTTTCTTCTCTTTAGAAACGTCAGGTACCAAGCGTATAGCACTCACATGATAAACTTTTCTAGTTAAATACAGCCATTTTCTGCCTTGGATTTTATAATTAAATTTGTACAGGTATTGATATTTTGTATAGACTCCTTTTGTTCTCACTTAGACTAACTCTGTGGAGATGTCAGTTCTAATTTTCTCTTCCTTTTTTCTTTGTCCAGGGCTTTTTTCTTACAGTCTCCCCAGAGTCAGTATTGAAAGTGGCCCACTATGCTGCTGAGAACAACAAGATCTTCACTTTGAATTTGTCTGCACCGTTTATTTGCCAGTTCTTCAAGGAATCCTTGATGAAAGTCATGCCTTATGTTGACATCCTCTTTGGAAATGAGACGGTGAGTTGCTTTAAAAAAAAATGAACTAGAGCCAGGTGTGGTAGTGCATGCCTTTAATCCCAACATTCGGGAGGCAAAGGTGGGCAGAGCCTGTCTCTAAGAAACAAAACAAAAAAGTAATTTGTCAGTTTCTGGGCTGTGTGTATGTGTAGGAATGCATAAGTAAAACCCTAAATTTGGGGTCAGTGTCACTGAGAATGATATGATTCACTCAATGTGGATTTCTCTACCACTGTATTTTCTGTATTTCCTACAGAATAACTTCTTAGTAAAAAATAAATTTTTAAAAGATTAAATCATTGGGATTTAATTTACATATAGTAAAATTCACCCTTCTTACTCTAGATTCCTGCACTTCTGCAAATGCATATGTGACCTATAACTATGACCACAACCAAAACTTTTAAAAAAACTTTTCTCATTTTTAAAATCTTCTGTCTGAATCTATTCAAAGTTAGTAAATTATGAGTAAATTTGATACTATAATTTTTATTTGATTTGTTACTGAGATTATTCGGGAAATATTGTGTATTATAGTTGAAAATGTTAAAGTAGAATTTCACTTAAAGTATTCTTCTTTTAACCAATGATGTATTTTCACCCATTAAAAAAGTCAAGGGAAACTTTAAAAATAGAATAGCGAAGGCTTTGACTGAGCCTTCAGGTGATGTTAGCCATATTAGTGAACTTTTATGAATGTTGGAAGTTTTGTGTATAAAATGACATGTTACATTGATCACCCTGGAAATCCATTCAGATTCTAATTCTCTGGTCCTAATATTTGAATATATTAGTTGATTTTTATATGTCAGTAAGTTAAATGTGCAGTCTGCCTAAGGAAACGTAAAAACTGACATGGGATTTCTCCTGAGTGAAGACTGAAGGATTGGTCTGTGGAAGGAACATCCAATGTGTGAGCATACATCCAATGTGTGAGCATACATCCAATGTGTGAGCATANATCCAATGTGTGAGCATACAAAGGCTGGCGTCATTGAAAGGAAATGTGATCTTCTCTACACATTAACTACATTAGTTACGTTCCTTATCCTGCAACCAAACGCCAGACAGGAAACAACGTAAGAGGGGGAGGTTGTATTTCAGCTGGGTAGTGGGTCAAGTCTATCATGGCAGGGGGTATGGCAGAGCTTATGGCAGTGGGAACATGTGAGCAGGACTCCACANACCTCAAGAGACTAAGAAACAGAACAGGAAGTAGGCCAAGTTATAGACCTCAGGGCCAAGTTCCCCCAGCTCAGTCTCGCCTCCTAAAGGCTCTACCAAACGGACCAAACATCCAAACAAATGAGGCTTTGGGGGACATTTCATATCCAAACAAGAACATTGAGACAATGACAAGAAATAGAAGGGAAAGACTTGAAGAGTTATAGATAACTTCTGGAGTCTCATTTGACTAAAACCTGCCTTTTCCTTACACGGCTGCAGGAGTGTGGGGATGGGGATGGGTGTGGGTGTGTGGAGTTTTTAATTTTTATTTGTATTTTATGTGTGTGAGTATTTTTGCCTCTATATATATATAGAGAGAGAGTGTGTGTGTACCATATGTGTGCCTGGTGCCTGTGGAGACCAGAAGAGGGAATTGGATCCCTGGAATTGGAGTTATAGAAGGTTGTGAGGTTCCATGTGGGTGCTGGGAAATACTCAGGTCCTCTGGAAGAGCAGCCAGTGCTCTTGACCACTGAGCCAACTCTCCAGCCCTCATGTTGTTTCCTAAAAGGTCAATGGAGTGAGTAGGAGATGTGCTGTTTTAGCCCTTTAAATAACATAGAGCAGTATGTCACCAGGATAGCGTTCTGAGAGTCACTGTGGAAGTTGACAGTCACCCTTTATAGTCTGGGAAGATGAGACTGGCAGTATGTAAGTGCTCTAGACTCTAGGAAGACAAACTATAAGCACTGTTTAAAGATAAGTATGATTCAAAAGAGTGAGGCGTGAGGAGTAAACTGAGAGANTTGAATGCTATCAGATTTGCAGGTGGGGCTTGATAGTCACGGGTGACCTTAGTTAGGAAGAGAATGAAGACGGAGCCTTGAGAAAACTTCAGATCACACAAACAACTCTTTAGTAGAAGCTTGACTTGTAAATACATGAAAGGAAAGAAGTGGGGGGGAGGGGAATGGTACAGGTGCTTGCCACCACACCTGATGACCTGAGTGTGATGCCCAAAACCCACAAGGTAGAAGGAGAGAACTGACAACTTCCAGGAGTTGTTCTCTGATCTCCATGTGTGCAGCCTGGTGTGCACATACCATAAATAAATAAGCAATCAAATATATAAATGAAATTTTAAAGGACTACAGTTATGTATAAAGGCATCAATCATTGATTGATGCTAAACGTTTGGCAGAGAAGAGACTTAGGGGAACAGAAAAAGAATAATCCCCAAAGTGACTATGTTTATAGAAAATGTTGGTGATATCAAAATGGTCTTCATTTAAAAAAAAGTGTATAAAGCACAGCAACAGTCAAAAAATAAAAGATTAATTGGAATTATCAAAAGTTAAGTACTTTTATGGCCAAGAATGGCAGAACACACCTGTAACACATCACTGAGGATACAGAAGCAGGAGGATAGCACATCTAAGGCTAGCTTGGACTACAAAGAAAGACCTTGACTAACAAAAAAAAAAAAAATGACTTTTGCCTCCAAGAAAAAGCTCTGGAGTATGGAACGACACTCATACAAGGGGAGACAATATTTATCAATCGTGCTTAATAAGGGATTACTATCTAAATGTATAACTCAGTGACAACAAGCAAACTAAAAATGGCCCAAGACAGTGGGCATGGTGACATGTCATCACTCTGAAAGTTGAAGCAGAGGATCAGAAGCTGAGGCAGCCTGAGCTGTGTACAGGGAGACTGTCTTAAAACACACATCATACATATATGTATACATGGGCACACACAGCAGTCAAGNGATTTAAGTAAATAGTTCTCCAAAAAAAACTATACAAATGGTCATAAACACTTGAAAAGACATTCAACATCTCTGACCATTAGAGAAACACAAAAGGACCTAGAATTAGACACTGCTTCACACCCGTTAGAGTGATAAAGAAACTGAACCCTTGTGTATTGCTGGTCTGGATGTAAAGTAATATAGCTGCTATGGAAAATAGTTTAGTAGATTGTCAAAAAACATTGAATATACGATTATTATCATATACCCCCCCATTCTACTTCTTAGTCTGTCCCAAAAACTAAAGGCGGGAACTCAGGTGCTTGCACACCAGTGTTTATAGCATCATTGTTCATAATCATCAGAGGGAAAGGCAAGACAAATTTTTTTTAACTTACATCTTTATTTACTTCAAGTGGGTGAATGTTTTGCCTTACATATATATCTGTTCACGAGGGTGCCTGGTCCCTGCAGAGGTCAGAAGAGCGTGTCAGATCCCCTAGAACAGAAGTTAAAGGCAGCTGTGAGCCACTGTGTGGGTGCTTGGAATCAAACTGAGGTCCTCTGCAAGAGCAGCCAGTGCTATTAACCATTGAGCCATCTTTCCATTCCAGGCAAAAATGAATTTTTAATGAAAAAAATTTCAAATATAGATAGAATGGAATATTATTTAACCTCAAAGAAAAGAAACTTCCATATATATGTTATATGAACAAATCTTGAAAATATTCTATAAAGCTTACATGCCAGACATACCAAAGAACTACTGGATTTTTCTATAAGAATTCCACTTCATAGGCTTGGGGGTACAGCAGAGGGTAGAGTACCTGTTCAGTATGGGCAGTACCCTGCACTCAAACTTAGCACTATAGGTGGGGCGGGAGGGTAGGCAGCAAGTAGATTCACGAACTGTAGAACAGTGGCTTACAGTGGCCATGAGTGGGCATGGACAGTGGTGATGGTTACATAGAAGTATGAATATGCTTAATAACACTGAATTAAGCACTTAAAATGGTAAGTTTTATCTTACACATAGTTGACTACAATTTTTTAAACGTTGATTCTATAAGCTAGTAACATTGGATTAGTTCTTAGTATAGATTATTAAATAACATTTCCATACCTAGAAGACAAAACTGTAAGCTGGTACATGGCTGCATGTCATGATGGACAACTTTTTCTTTTCTTTTTTTTATGAATCCTGTTCATTTTCATTCATTCCAATAGATATTTATGTAGCGAGGCCTATTATGGTAAACCAATAACCAACAGGATCACCTTGTATGATCTGTCATGATGTGGATTATAGAATAGAGATGTCTACAGGATGACTAGATGCGTGATATTTTCTTGAAGAAGACACTGAAGGTCTTCTTATAAATAAAGAGATTCCTAGTGGGGTGTGCAGTGTTTATCCTGCACTTTAAACTGTGATTGGATGAAGCTGCATTTGTATATGATACAAAGTCCAATAGTGCAACACCTTAATCATAGCCAAGTATGTTGGATGTTAGAATGTCGGGGTGCACAGTGTATCACCAGTCAGTTGAAGAAAAAAGATACTCCCAAGATGAAATTTTAAGGCCTATGTGGCAGCAGGAAGATCCAGCTTCTTCTGACAGATTGAACCCCGAACAGCTGTACAGAGGCGTATTTATTGAAAGTTACACAAAGTATTTCCTCATACCATGTTCTCTAATCTTAATTTACACGTCTTATTGAAGCATCTTGTGACCAAAGTCATGGGATGGCTGCAAAGCCCCCTCAGCAAAACAATTCTACAGATCACAGGAAACATTCACTGTTTTCCACAAGGATTCTTCAAGGTCAAAGTACTTCTAAAAAAAACAGTTGTTCATTCTAATATCTACCCCATACGGTGATTCTGCTAAGTTCCTACACCATCAGAATCAGATGTTTTAAATGTTGGTGGGCTAGAAATATCGGCTAAGATGTTACAATTTCATAAGGATAATAAAAATGATACCATATTTGATTACAAAGAGCAAGTAGATTAATGTTTTNTCTTTTGAACATATTACCCATTGTTCTCCTTGAATACTTTAGTAATAATAAATTATCTTCAGTTCTTAAAGAAAATAGGCATTTTTGTTGTAAAGATGACTGCAATGTAAAATAGATTTCACAAGAAATATATATGTATGTGTATAAATTTATATAATGATTTTTCTTCCCTCTTTTTCCTCCCTAACTCTAACCCCCAAAAAGATCTGCTTAATATTTGGTTTCTAAAATGTCAATACTTCGCTATCATCCAACTTACTTAGCTTTTATTTTCTACGTGGTTGTCACTTTCCTATTCTGGAAAGGTTTGAACACTAGCATCGATGATTTTCCAGTAGTCCAAGTTAAAATATTTTGTCAATCTGGGCATAGTAGTGCCTGACTACAAACTGAAGTGCTTATGAGACGGAAGCAAGAGGACTCTAAGTACTAGACTAGCCTGGACCATGCAACTAACCTTTGTCTCCAGATGACAGATAAAAACCAGGGGCTGGAAAGATGGCTCAGCAGTTGAGAGGACCCGGGTTGGATTCCTAGCACCCACATAGTGGCTCACACCTGTCTATAACTCCTGTTCCAGAAAATCATATACCCTTTTAGACATACATGCAGGCAAAACACCCATACACATAAAATAAGCAAGTAAATTTTAAAAATAATAAATAAAAACCAACTCACCCATCAACATTGTCCCTTCACAAACAGTAATCAGTAATCCCCATGAAACAAGTAAAAGACATACACACACAGTGATTGCCCCACCTCCTGCTTACAGAGTTTTCACCCTTCCCAAAGCGGCCACCCTTTAATACAGTGGTGACCTCCAACCATAAAATTATTTCATTGCTACTTCATGTGGTGGTGACTCTCAACCATAAAATTGTTTTGTTGCTACTTCATAACTGTAATTTTGCTACCGTTAAGAATTGTAATATAAATATTTTTAGAGATAGAGGTTTGGTAGAGGGGTCACGACCCTCAGGTTGATAACCACTGATGTAGACAAAGTGAGTTACTGAGTAATCAGATATACTTTCTTATTGTGTTGCGGTAAGAAATACTTAAAAGGGCCTTGGAATGCAACTCGGTTGGTAGAGTACTTGCCTGGCTATAGAAACCTCACAGGCCTGTTCTCTGGCTACTTGGGAGGTGGAGGCAAGATCAGCAGTTCCAAGGTCAGCCTGAGGTACATGACTGCCTGTCTGAAAAGACAGACAACAGCACAGAAAGAGCAAAGGCCAGAAATGAGCAAAGCTAATATTCCAACCATTTTCAGGTGTGCAGTTCGCTGGTATTTACATGTATCTGCAGTACTGCATAACCTGTCCTACAGTCCATCTGCANTACTTGCCCTTCATCCCAAGCAGAAGCTCTGTGCATGTTAAATAATAACTCCACCGTTTTCTGTCTTCCCAGGCCTTGGTAGTCACTTTTTACATGTCATTATGAGTTTGCACATCCTAAGTACCTCATACAAATAGCTTCATTTAATAATTATCTGACGTCTCTTATTTCCCATACTGTTTTCCAAGTTTGTCCATTATAGCATGTCTTAAAAGTTCATTGTTTTCTGAAGTTGAATAACCTTTCTCCTTCTCCATGTCTTCCCCAAGACACTTCCCGCTAGCTTTTTACCAGGGTTCAGTGTCTTACATGTTCTAGGTAAATAGTCCACACTTGTCTGTCCTGCAGCCTTTTCTCTGAGATTCAGAAATGTTTCTCTTGCCTCAGTTAAAAATATTTAGTAAGCCATCATGATGTTTCATAAGGCTGAGACAGGAGGATTGCCATGAGTTCAAGGCCAGCTTAAGCTATAGCTCAAGACTCTGCCTTAAACAACAAGCAAAAANATAAATGAAGGAATAATTAAATAAACAAAATCTTTGGTAACCCTGTTACATTGTATTTTCCACTTTTAGATGAAATGCCTGGATTCANAAGTTATATTGACTAAAGTAATTTTGAAACTTCTCTAGTATATAAACTCTTAAAATATTATTTTTTAATTTATTTTTAACATCTTCAAAGTTTAAACAGTTCCCTTCAGCACTATCATTTTTTCACTAAATTCACATGCAATCAACTTAATAAAGGAGGGCATTCTACATGTAGCTAATTATAAATTATACCTAGTGATGCCAGCTCATGCTAGCTGCTTTGTAGTCATTGTCTACTTGTACATGATTAAGGAACTTGATTGTTCTTGTTTTTCATTATTATTAAATTAATAAGTTTTTGAATAGAGCCATTTTGAAAATGGTTCTTAACAGTAATACCTTTTAAGGTTCCCTGATCACTAGATAATTAACCTGCCAGGATTAAGTACACTCAACTTTGCCTCAGGATGCTTAGCTCTCAAATAAGGTCAATTATCTCCTGATAATGACTATTCTGTCAAGGGTTACCACTCCATTCCATGGCGAAGCGTCACATCACCTACACAGTGCACTGTAAGATATTTAAGATAGTAAAATACAGCTTGAAATTGGGCAGAAGAGCTCCATTGAATTATTTCATTTGTACTCAGAATAATCCTTTGCTTATTAACCTCCCCCTTTTTGATTCTGACAGATGATTTCATTTTATAAAGATATTCCATAGCTCGGCTTCATCAATCCTTCTCTGGTAATTTTCCTGCATTACCATTTCTTTACAGAGAATCTGTATTAAACCTATTGACTTCATAAAGTATAGAGCAGGAGAGCTGTGATTACTATCTCTCCTATGTGGTCATTTAACTTTTGTTGTTAAGACAGGGTTTCACTCCATAGCCTAGCTGCTCTTGAACTGGACCTGCTCCAGCCCCAGCAGCTTCAGCGCTAGTATTACAGGTACCACCATGCCTATCTGTTGGAGTTCCAGCTCCCTCTCCCTCCCTTCTCTCTCTCTCTCTCTCTGAGTGGCTTAGCAATAAATGAATTACAAATCAGCGAAGAAAAGTCCAAAGTTTGTTGGTGTGATTGTTCAGTTATTGAAAAGTTGCTGACTCATATTTAGGTAGTAATGAGACTGAAATGACCAAGAAGACAAGTCTTATTTGATGCATCAGAACATTTTGAAAAATGCAAAATTGGCTTTAGGTGTTTGATCTCTATCTTCTAAACCCAGATGACAGCTTGAAGAAAGGGCATCGTGATAGCCCAGGCTGACCTTGGGCTCATATCCATCTTCCTGCCTCAGCTTCTAACCATCTTTCTATGAAACCAAGTGGGAATGCATGAGCCTCTCCTCCTTTTTGTGTTATGTGATGCTGGGAGCAGGCACAGCCAAAGTGGTTTTTGTTTGTTTGTTACACTGCTGAACTTTAAAATTTTTAAGCAGTTGTTTTTTAAATCATAGCTAATCTTGTTACAGATATGTCAAGTAATTTTTTTCAATTTTTATACTCCATACAATAGAAGTCATTTGCTACCACCTGTATGGAGATATATATATATATATAAACAAGAACAAACTGTGTAAGTGGAATGGGAGGAGAGCTGAGTCAGAAAACCTTGTAAGCACAAGGACCTGGGTGTGATGCTCAGAACTGATACAAACACCAGGCATGGTAGCATGGAATCCCTGCACTGTGGAGGGAGACAGCCTGATTCCTAGAGCTCACTGGCCAGGCAGCCTTGCCTGAGCATTCCTAAAGAACAGCACCTGGGTTCTCCTCAGCAGACACACACACACACACACACACACACACACACACACACACACACAAAAGTTTGTGTAAATGCTTTCCCTGTGCACATCTTGATTCAAGTACTGTCTTTTGGTCAGGATTTTCTGGTCCTCTGTCTGTAAAGTTATAATTATTAACTTTTAGAAACTCTATCAGACCAATGTATACTTTATACTCAGGAGTATTTTATTTATACATCATTTTGTCTAGTCTCATTCTTTAAGGTATATGGTCTCCAAGCACTTGCACAAACTCAAGGCCATTCTCTGTAATGGTGATCTCTTTTAAAATCATTCCTATGCTGTCTGTTATTGGTAAATAACAGAATTTCAAGTGGCTTGAATGGTCATAGAAATCATATTTATGCAACAGTGCTTTTGTGATACACAATAATATTTCACTTAATCTTTTCACCTGTTTTATTGTTTTAGTTTCTGTATTATAAATTTGTAAGTGACCTTTCTGTCATTAGTAGACTTTGGCATGCTATAAAATTGTAGGTTGATACTTAAAGTTCTTATTTAACACATTTGTTAAATTACTCTGTTAAATTATTTAATAAAATTAATATATCCTATAAACAGAAATTTGACATGTCATAGTAGAAAGAGCACTAGACCTCAGTTTGGCAATTCTGATTTTTTGTTTAGCTCCTGGGTTTTTTTCTGTCCTTCAAAGCACAGAAAATGAGAGTGAAGAAACTGAACATAGTAGACATTAGGGAGATTATTGGCAGAATTTAAATAGATTGTATAGGTCAGTTTATAGTTTATGAACATAAAATTTTTATTTTAATGCTTTTTATATGGTTATGTAAAATGTTCGTATGTGGGAAACCCCTATAATTCTCTTTCCAGTCCAAACCTAGCCCGGAATGCACAGTACCTTCGGCTGTCAGTTGTCCCCTTGGTCTCTTTAAGCTGGAGCAGCTCTTCAGGCTCTTTCCTTCATGGCCATGACAATCTTGGATATGTTTATTGTCACCCTGTAGAATACCCTTCAAGGTGGGGTTTACTACAGTTCTGTAATAAGAATATCGCAGGAATGCTGCTGTGTTTTTTGTGCACTGTGTCAAGGTTTTTAATGTCTCATTTCTGGTGATATTAGCTTTGATCACTTGATTAAAGAGATGTTGAACTAATTTATATCTACTGCAAAGTTGTTCTTTCTGACTGGGCACAGTGATGCATACCTAACTACTCAGGCAGCTAGGGCAAGAGGATTGTGTTCAAATCTAGGCGTTTGGGGTCAGCCTGGGCAGTATAGTGAGACCTTGCCTCAAATAAAAATTGGAAGTAACTGTATATGTAACTCTATCTACTTCTGTCTATTTGTGTTTCTGTGTATATTGAAACCCATGAGGCAATAATAAAACCTCATCGTTCAAACCTAAAATTCACACACAATTATTTCAAAGTTAAAACCATTCTTGAGAAAGGATAAGTACTTTTTCATGTAGATAGAACATGGGCACATCATGGTAAGCAGTCTCAAAAACTGCTGGTTCATGGTCCCCTCTTCAACAGATGGAATGTGACAAATGGAATGATGCTCATCTCCAAAATAATATTACAAAATATTTTCATTTCCACCTGTTTCACCNTTTCTTGCTGTCTCTCTTGGATCTGGAAAAGGCANGCTCCCATGATCTGAGTAGTTCTGTGGGGAGACCCATAGCACAAAGAATTGATGTCTTTGGTCTGTAGCCAAGATCTTGAGGGCTTAGACAGCCACATGAGTGTTCCCTCAAGAGTGAGATGACCACAGCCTAGCTTGTGCCTTTGAGGTAGTCTTGTGAGAAATCTTGAGTCAGAGGCACCCCGCCTGCCAACTAAGAAGATCAGCTCAGTGTTTCTGTGCAAATTTTCTTAGTTTTTGTTTGTTTGGGTTTTTGTTGCTATTGTTTACTTTAGCCTTGGAATATATTGTCAAAATAATGTTTTGGTTACTTAAGTTATTTCTTTTTTATTCCTAACTACATTGAATTTTTAGTGTGTAAACTACTTCCATGGTTCTGAACATCATGAATGCAAAGGGTTTCTTCAGAAACATCACACCTATCATGCCTCACTTACCTCTTTCCACATTCTCTCGAACTTCAAAACTACTTTGTATTGATTGCTTGGCTCTCACATGGCCCAAGCTAGCCTCAGATTCACCATGTAGCTGAAGATAAANTTGAACTCCTAACCCTTCTACCTCTACCCACCAGTTCGTGTGGTGCTGGGGATTGACTCCAGGGCTTCATGCCACTGGGCAAGCATTCTATCTACTGAGCTACATCCCCAACTCTAAACTTGTTTCTTAATCTCAGTAATTTCTAGCTCATATTCATGTTTTCCTTTGTTTCATAGAAGGCTGCACACTATACATCCTCCTTGTACTTGGGGTTTTTTTGTAAACAAGAATGTCCTGAAGATCCTTTCATCACATCTCTTGTTTTTTTACAGCAGAATGGTTCCCCATTGTGCGAACACACTGTAGTTGGTCCAGTCGCTTTCTTATATGTGAGCACTTAAGGTGTTCCCAGAATTTCACAGAAAAAAAAAAAACAAAGTCTCTCACTAAATAACTGTTTGTCTGTATTTTTTTACTATTAAAGGTACTTCTTCAGGGAAAATTCTTAGAGGTGAGACTAGTGAATCAAAGGAACAGCACATGCATAGTTTTGTTAGATAGTGCCAGATTCCTCTCCAAATGAATTGCATGCATTTTCACTCTTCAGCAGTAATGCAGATAGAATGCCTGTTTCTGGTTTTCTTTGGTTTATTTGGTTTTGCAATGCTGGAGATCAAAGCTGGGGCCTGGAGGATCCTAGGCAAGCACTCTGTCAAAGCTACGCTCCCAGCTCCTCTTATGAGGTCATTTGAATGTTTGATTATCAACTGCTTATAAAGCATAGCCATCAAATAGAATTCACTAGAATGGTAAAAGTGTCACTTTATTTCCCAAATATTGGTTGCTCTTATGAAATTAAACTGAATTAAGACTAGTTTTCTGTTCTTCCCAACCAGTTCATTTCTATAATACAATAAAAATAATGCAAGAGATAAAAAGCGATCATTTTTTAGGGCATAAACTTTAAAGACTCATTCATCTCTTCCTTGTTTATTTTATTATTAAAACATTGCATGAATATGAAAAAGAATCACTATTCTGTTTTCTGGCCTACATTTCACATGCCAGTCTCCATGTCCTGATCCTAACCCTCTCAGCGCTACCTGGCAGAAGTCCTCCTCCTGCCTCCACACTCCACTATTGAGTCAGTTTTGACATAGGTTTAAAAGCTTGGTCCTCCATAGGACTGCCCCTACTTAAGATTCCAGCTTAACTTTGGAGGTCCCAATTCCAACTATGTTTNTGACTAAAATGGCAACAAATTCAAAGATTCCCAAGATCCTCTCACTTTCAGGAATTTGCTAGGATGACTCACAGAGTCAGAAAAGCAGCTTCCTACAATTACAGTTTTATCATGATAGACCCAACTCAGCAACAGCTAAGTGAAGAGATGAATAAGACAAGTTCAGGGAGGGTCCTNAACATACAGCAAGTATTAACTTTTAACCCTAGCTTCTCCACCACTGAGCTACATCCAGAGCACTCTGTTTGCTTCTTTAGTTAGGTCTCACTTGGTTGCCTGTGTTGACCATGAACTCACTCCATAGTTCAAGCAGGCCTTGAAATCCTCCTGCCTCAGCCAAAAAAAAAAAACTGGGATTCTAGGTTTGTGCCAGTCACCCATCCTGACATCAATGCTGTTCTGATGCATGTTCTGTTTATTTGACTTTCTAAAGCTTATGTGCTTTCCTTGGGAAAGGATCTTGAGAACAAAATTTCTTGAGTTCTCCCATGTTGGTTACAATTTGTAACCTTAATGCTTGGATCTCAGTTTTGCTGAATATGAAATCCTTGCCTCCTATTTTCTTCCCTAAAAAAACTAATAAAACTATTGCTTCATTTTCTTTGCTCTCAAAATTTAATCAAAGTCTAATTCTTTTTCTTATTACTCATTTGTAGAGATCGGGGTGTCTTTGTTTTAGTTTTTGTGAGTTTTAAGATTTGTTTTTAATTATGTACTTGTGTTCAAGTCTGTGAATGGGTATGTACTTGTTTGTTTCTTGAGATGGGAGCCTCACACTTTAGCCCAGGTTGTCATAGAACTCATCACATCTCCTTTGTTAATTACTTTTCTGTTGCTGTGAAAAAACACCAGGACCAAGGCAACTTATAGAAGGAAGAATTTNTTTGAGGCTTAATGGTCAGAATCCAAGATGGCGGAGCAGAGGAAGTAGACAACAGGCAGCTGGATCAGCCACTGAGTGCATGCTGGGAATGGTGTGAGTTTTGAAATCTCAAATCCTACCCCTAGGGACACTCTCTCTCCAAGATCACACCTCCTAATCCTTCCCAAACCATTCCACTAACTGGTGACCAAGTATTCAAACACAGGAGACTATGGGGTCCATTTTCCCTCCAACCACCTCATTAACCAACTTGGCCACCAACCCACAAAAAACTCTCCTGCCTCCTGTTGGAATTACAGTATGAACCACTAGTTATCTTGTGCATTCGTGTGTGTGTGTGTGTGTGTGTGTGTGTGTATACACTCAAGTGAGTTACATTTATTTACTTACTGTACATGATTATTTTGACCACAGTTTATTAAGTTCATAGTCTATACTATGTACAAGGCACTCAGACATACTTCAGAATGTTAGCACTGCTGGGAACACACACATGACTGAGCAGTTAAGTGCTTGCTGCTCTTTCAGAGGGCTTATGTTGAGCAGCTCACACCTCCTGCAACTCCCACTCCAGGGGACCCAATGCCCTCTAGAAGATAGTCACTTACTTATCACATTCCCTATTAAATAGCAGTCTTCACTGTGATTTGAGCTCTGTTTTGTAAATACAATTGTAAACACAATACAGAGCTCAAATCAGGCTGAGTGGGGCCAGAAAATGTTAATGACTTTAGGAACCTCATTTCCTGGCATCCTATACTAAGTATAGAGAGTCTGGTTTCTGCCAAAAGTGTTAGGTCATCTCTTACCCTCTCTGATTTTAGTAACTAGTGTGCCCCACCCCTACAGTGCAAATAAAACAAACAGAAGACTTCCAGATTTACCAATTGTTCCTATATTCTGTTTCATTTCTTTGTTTTACAGCACTGAGCATGAGCTCAGAGTCTCAGGCACAATGAATTCTCTTCTTGTTTTTAATTCTTTGTCCTTTGAAGGATGTTTAAATTTTCATTCGGAAATATAACTTCCTTTAGGATTTTTATTGNCTGTGTTCAAAGCCAGATAGATACTATCTTTCCACTGCCATTGTTTGAGCATTAAAATACTACTAGTTTTATTTATTTTGAGACAGGGTCTTGCTATGCAGCCCAGGCTGGTCTAGAATATATGATCCTTCTACTGAAGCCTCCCGAATACCACCTTCAATGAGTAATTCATTTTGAGAAGCAACATATGTTTTCACTCATTAACCTGAATAAAAGTTAATATCAAATTTGAAGTTGTTTATTAATTTGTAGGTATTAGTACTCATTTGTTAAAAGTAAGGGGGTATTCTTTTTTTAGGGGGGGCGGGTGTTCAAGACACAGTTTCTCTGTGTAGCTCTGGCTGTCCTAGAACTCGTTCTGTAGACCAGGCTGGCCTAAAATGCACAGAACTCCACCTGTCTCTGCCTCCCAAGTGCTGAGATTAAAGGTGTGCACCACCACTGCTGACTGGGTAGTCTTAATTTGATAAATAAATCCAATTTAGATTGATAATTTGTAGAAAAATAATTCCCTATNTGAAGTAAAACAGGCTTTCTTTCCCTGAGTATGACATTAATACAAAAGTGACTATTTCCTGCCACTTTCCAGGAGGGAAATGCTGTCAGGGGTGAATTGCATTTTTCTCCTTGGTAATCAGACTTCACATCTGTTATACTCAAGTCAGAGTTTATCTCTCATGTTATGTGGAACTTAGAAATGGGCCACAAGAAATACTGCAGAGTAAATTAGAGGGACTTGTGCTCATTGCAAAGAATATCCAAGTGACTACAAATAGTCAAAAAAGATACACTTACTAAAGAACAGTATNACAGCTGAGTGACAGTTCATCTTATTTTTTAACTAGCAAGTGGAAGAAGTGAGCTTTATAAGACTGGGTTGACTTTTGTTTTTCTTTTTGGTTTTTCGAGACAGGGTTTCTCTGTGCAACAGCCCTAGCTGTCCTCGAACTAGCTCTGTAGACCAGGCTGGCTTCGAACTCACAGAGATCCGCCTGCCTCTGCCTCACGAGTGCTGGGATTAAAGGCGTGCACCACCACTGCCCAGATAGACTGGATTGACTTTTAAAATGTGATTTTGATGTGTTATTTACAGTTGGGACATTGCCTGGTTAGAGGCAAACCTTTGTTAGAAATAGTCTCATCTCTCTTTCTATAGTTGCTCTCAAACTTGTATTAACTCAGTTTTATTTTTTCTTTTTATATATGCATGGGTGTTTTGCTGTGTGTCTATGTGTCACTTGTGTTCCTGGTACCCATGGAGGCCAGAGGAGGGTGTCAGAACCCTTGGAACTAGAGTTACAAGTGGTTTGTGAGCCACCATGTGGGTGCTGGGAATCTAACCCAGGTCCTCTGAAAGAGTAGCCAGTGGACTTTACCTCTGAGCTATCTCCAGAATCTTTTTTGTTATGTTAAACAATGGAGAAATACTTTAAGATGCCTATGTTCAGCCCTAGGTAGTTAGCTAGGTTTCCAGTACCAGACATTTTTCTCTTATTGATTAGAGCAATTATAGAACTGTTGGTTGCCACCAAGTTATGCTTGACATTATTGCACTGTTTTATCGTGCCACCGTGGTCTTTGTTGAGGTTCATAGCTGGGTAGGACTTTTTGTTGCTTCCCTCTCTTGGAGCTTTCACAGCACCTTCTGGTACCANGAAAGCTAACCCTTAGGGAGGAGCCAACATAGTCTTGAACTTGTGCCTTCCACTCGAGTGTTGTAGCCTTACCAGAGACCACACTCTTACAAAAAAACTGACTTCCCTCTCCCAGCAGCTGTCAGTCACCAGTAACTCCTTGGCCAGAGATAAGACTTCATGCCCAACTCCCTTCTTCATGATGGGATTTTGTCTGGCTTGAACTCGAACAAGTTTTACGGATGCTGTCCTAACTGCTGTGAGCTTATGTGTGCAGCTACCCTGTTGTGTCCAGAAAGCACCATTTACTTGTAGTCATCCACTGCCTCTGCTCCTTACATGCTTCCCACTCTGTCTTCTACAATGATCCCTGAGCCTTGGGAGGAGAGGATGTGATACAGATGTCCCGTTTAGGGCTGAGCACTCCATGGTCTCTTGTTCTTTGTACCTTGTCCAGTTGTGGGTCTACTGCAAAGAGAAGCTTCTCTGATGAGGGTTGAGAGATACATTAATATATGAATGTAATGGTAAGTCATTAGAAGTAGGTCTAATACTGTGTTTCATTTGGTAGAAGAATAGTAGTAGGTTCTCCCCTAGGCTATGACCTGTCTAGCCATAGGTCCTTGGCCCAGTAATATTGCCAGGTATGGGTTTCCTCTTACAGAGCTGGACTTAAGTCCAGTTGGTTGGGTACTCCATGATGTTTGGGCTATTACTGTGCCAGTTACTGTATCTTGCCAGGCCAGTCATTAGAGTTTACAGGTGGGTAATATAGATTACTTTTCTCCTCCAGTAGCATGCATAGCACCTTTTGGCACTATGAAACCTACTCAATAGGGATGAAGCTTCCAGATCAGTACCGTGTTGTTCTTTTATTTGTTGCTGCCTTTTAGGCCATGCTGTCCAAATCAGCAACTGCAACTCTGCTGTTACCAGCAGCAGTTAGGCAACAAGAGCCGTAGCTGGAGGGAATTCTGTTCCCTCAGGCTCCGACTCTTGCAAAGCAATGGAGGGAACTTTACTAAGCCTCAGTCCCTCTAAAGAACTCAAGATTCCAAGGTTAAGGTGGAATTCTGCTCTTCAGAGAGGCTGAATAGCAAGTAGCTCACCTCCTCTCCTTGCTCAAGTCCTCCAAAAAGCCCCTGTGCTTCTCCTTGCCCCTCCTTAAAAACCCTTTCTCAGCTGGCTCCTCCCTACCACTTCCTGTCAGCTAGTTGCTGACTCAGCCTCCTGACCGCAGGTGAATTTTATTTAATCAAACACATTTTTCCATCATTAAACAAATGTTCTAGAGCATAAACAAAANTAACACACCATAAAATAATATTCTGCAACAAGATTTCATCATGTTTTGTGAACATTCACGTTCAGATTCATGGTGTCTTCAGCAATAGGGTCTNACCATCAGGTTCTGTAGGATAACCAATAGCATTGACAATAACCTGTAGTCATTTGGGGGTCTGTGGAACCTCACTGACCAACAACTCCAAAAGAGGTAACCGATTCCTGGCACTGGGCTTTTTATGTGCTAGCCTGTAGTGTCTGTTTGGGGCATTGTCACCCTATTATAGCCTAACTCCATTTCAATTCTGTGTGTGTGTGTGTGTGTGTGTGTGTGTGTGAGAATTAGGAAGCTTATACAGCAGTAGCTTCCATTGGACTTGTTTTGAAAAGTCTTCCTGTTATTCACACTCTCTATATTCCTTCCTCTACTCTGCCCTCCTCTTCCCAACTCCAGTTTGACCTTCCAATTCCACTATTCCTCCTNTAACCTTTTATATGACTATATTTTGTCTCCCTGCCCTTGAAAGTCCATCCTCCCCNACCCCACGGGCCTTAGCAAATTTTCTGGCCTCTGTAGATATTCTAAATGAAGTACGCGTACATATCTGAAGAGTCAAAGCTATCTTCTACAGTGAGGGAAAATGTGTGATGTTTATCTTTCTGGGTCTGGGTCCCATCACTCAGAATGATTGTTTCTAGCTCTATCTATTTACCTGAGAATGACATAATTTTGTTTTTCTTAATAACTGAATAATATTCCATTGTGTATATTGCCACATTTTTNTTATCTACTNATTAATTGATGTACCTCTAGGTTGTTTCCATTTCCTGACTACTGTGAAAAGAGCAGCAGTGAACATGGATGAGCAGATATCTCTATAGTAGGTTATAGAGTCCTTTGGGTATATAACCGAGAATAGTATATCTGGATCATGTGATAGATCTATGTCTAGCTCTTTGAGGAACTTCCATACTGGTTTCCATAGTTTCTGCACCATTTTGCACTCACATCATCAGTAAATAAGTGCCCCTCTTTTCCCACATTCACACGAGCATTTTTCATATTTTCTTTTGTTTATCTTAGCTATTCCAACTGGGGTAAGATGGAATCTCAAAGTAGTTTTAATTTGCATTTTCCTGACGGCTACGGGTATTGAACTTTTAAAAGAATGTTTCTCAGTCATTCATATTTCATCTTTTAAGAATACTCTGGTTAGTTCCATGCCCCATTTTTTAATTGGGTTGATTTTCTTGATGTTTAGCGTATTCTTGTTCTTTGTATATTCTACAACTTTGACAGATGGATAGTTAACAAAAGGTTTTGGCCATTCTGTAGGCTGCCTCCTCACTCAAATNATGGTGTCCTTTGTTGTATAGAAGCTTATCATTTCATAACATNCCATTCATTAATTTCTGGTCTTAATGCCAGCACTACCAGGGTCCTAGTCAAGATGTCCTTTCCTGTGCCAATGAGTTGGTTCAAGCATATTCTCTAGTTTCTCTTCAATCAGATTCAGGTATCACATCAAAGTCCTTGGTCTTTGGAGTTGAGTCTTATGCAGAGTGAGGAATAAGAATCTGGTTTCATTCTTCTACATGCAGCTCTCCAGTGTGACCAGCACCATTTGTTGAAGATGCTGTCTTTTCTCCAGTGTGTATTGTTGGCTGTGGGAGTGTGGGCATCTGTGTGGGTCCAAGTTCAGATGCATCGATCAGTGAGTCTGTGTTTATGTTTGGCAATGTTCTTAACTATTTCANTCAATCTTTTCAAGTCTTCTGTTGCTAAACATTTTACTGTTTCTGCTTTTCAGTTTTACACATACAGCTGGGTAAGAAAATCTTTGTAAATAAGTCTTCATTGTAATTCTAATATTTGAATCCATCCACTAAGTATTTAAGTGTTTAAAACAGAGCAACAAAACAAAAATCCTACAGAAGAGGATAATTAAATGTTAATCCCTATGATTCTAAATATAATTAAAATGGAAATTTGGAAAAGTGGGAAATTGCTGGATAATGAGGTTACCAGATTTAGCAAACAGAAGTACAGGGGTCCATTTAAATTTGAATTCCAGATAAGACACAAAATATTTGAGATATTCTTGTACGAAAACATTGTTTGTTTTATATCTGAAATTCAGACTTAATTTCACATCTTATGGTGAATTTGCGTGCTGGAAATTTTATGGTAGAGGTGACAGGCAGAGTAAAGAAGGCACCATGCACAGACAGAATAGCTGGAGAGTGCTACTGATGCAAGAATGAATAGTTATGTGAAGTATACACTGCAGAGTAAGACTGTCTCAGGCCTTCAGGTAAGAACCACTTACAGTGGAAGCCTTTTAGCCGAAATCAATTCCAGGAATCCAGAGTTGTCCTCTGTCTCTTCCTCCTCTCAAATGGTCTTCCTCACTTTCTAGCTCATGACTTGTACACATACCCACACACAGACAAACACAGGTATATTTAAATCAAGATTCCTCGTGTGAGAGAAAGTATGCAGTATTCATATTTTGAGTCTGGTTTATTTATCAATTCATACGTTGGTAGACGTTTGGAAGGTTCCATTTCTTAGCTGTTGTGAATAGTGCAGTGTATGCATTTATCTCTGTGCTATGTTAATTTGAATCCTTCAGGTATGTGCCCAGGAATAGTGTGGCCACAGCATCTGCTAGTTCTGTTTTCATTGTAAGGAACCTCCACCCTGGCNTCCACAGCACCTCTACCCTTTCCNCCAGCACAGTGTAATGGCTACTTTTTCTCTGCATCCTTACCAGCATTGTTGTCTGTTGTCTTGATGGTGGGTATTATAACAGTGGTGAGATGGAATCCCAAAGCAGTTTTAATTCTCACTTCCCTNATGGCTAAGGATGTTAGATACTTTTTCAAAACTTTATTGGCTATTTGTATTTTTATGTTGTTGTTTTGAGACAGGATCTCGTATATCCCAGTGTGACTTCAAACTTGCTATGTTTCCTTTGAGTCCTGACTCTCCTGCATCCGCCTCCCAAGCACGGGGATTATAAGCATATACTACCACACCTTAATTCATTAGCCTATTTATTGATTGGATGACTCAGGGGCTTGGATATCTTCTAGTATGTAAATATTAATCTCTGATATATAGTTGAAAAAGTTTTTTTTTTCCTATCTAGTAGGCTGTCTCCTCACTCTGATAATTATTTATTTTGCTATGTGGTAGCATTTGAAAAAAATTTTATCACATTTGTGTGTGTGTGTGTGTGTGTGTGTGCGCCATAGCATGTGTTTCGAGGTCAGAGGACAACTTGTGGGACTCGATTTTTTCCATGTGGGTCCCAGGGTCTGAACTCAGGTTGTCAGGCTTGGCATCAAGTGCCTTTACCCACTGAGAGCCCTCTCACTGGTCTGGAAGCTTTTTTATTTCATGTAATCCCATTTGTCAGTTCCTAAAATTATTGTCTATGCTATTGAAGTCTTTTTCAGAAATCCCCTGCCTATACCTATATCTTCAAGTGTTTTGCCTATGTTTTTCTCTACAGTGTCAGAGTTTCAGGTCTTGTATTTCTTCCGTCTTTGATCCATTTTTAATACATTGCTCTACTGGGNGAGTCTTCAAGCATCTTGAGGTTTATGATGCCTTGCTGCATTTCCAGATGTTGTATAGCAATTTTATGACAAAGATAGACATATAGCATTCTTGCAGTCAGGGAACTCTGATAATCACTGCCATATATTAACTGAAATCAGAACAATCACTTTTGACTCTCATAATGTTATTGCTTTGCTTTTCCAAGGAAGGTGCAAAGAAACACCCCAGATAGGGCANTAGCAGACCAAAGAAATGATTCTGTGCAACTCTAGTTTGGTGAACCAGCGTGTGTATTGGGAGTGCTTAGAGGTGGCTGGGTGGCTGTGAGGCAGCTGCATGGTAAAAGCTCCACCTCAGCATGATGCTTCGCTGTAGTCCCCATGCTAGTCAACCTTCCACTCCTATGTACTCCAGCACCTGCAGTGTTACCCTGCAGCTGAAGGAAGCAGAAGAGAGTGGTGGCTGGAATCTCCCGTGAGCTTCTAATGACCCTTCTCCCTCCTGCTCTGAGGCAACGTTAATAGGCCCAATCTCCTGGGGGGTCTCCTATGGGTGATCACAGCTCTGATTTAAGACAGCAATTGTCATGCTGTGCCCAGAGGACAGTTCTACTATAAATAGTCAGGGACTGCTTCCCTACATTTTGTTCATTAGTAGTCCTCTGAGAGTAGAGGGAAACTGACAGTCCTTGTCATCTGGAGACCACAGAGCCAGCGTAATGTAGTGAAACACATTACTCACTTGCTTGTGGAGATACTCGGGTAAATAAACCCACTAGTCATTCAGAAGTATAGCAGTTTTCTTCTGTCTAATCTGTATTTTGATGATGATTATGTCACTGGCTTATATATTTACTGTACTATACTTTAATAATGACTTTAATAAGCAGATTGTGCATCTGCTTATTAAAATTTATTATAAAACATGACTGTGTTATGCAGCAGCAGTTTTATGTATCTTATATTTACTGCATCTCTTTTTTTTTTTCTTTTGTGGTGCTGGGAATTAAACCCAGGGCCTCTTGCATGCTAGGCAAGCACTTTACCTCTGAGCTACAGCCTCAGCTTCTTACTGTGTCTGTTGATTGCATCGAGTGATTGGCCTGTGCCTTCAGGTTTGTGTAAGTACACTCTGCAATGCCCACACCATGCCATAATCACCTAAGNACACATTTCTCAGACCATATCCCCATCATTGAGNTATGCATGATGCAATACCAAAGATCACACCCTCGCCATCCCCACTGTTCCCTCTAGTTTTGATGCCATTATCACTTGCCTGTTTTAATGTCATAGCCTCTTAATTGCTTGCTTTTCCCTTGGTCTTACAGTAGTTGGAAGATGTTGGAAGTTTTTAAAGTAGAACTGGCAACATTGGAAATGTACTGTGATATCACTACAGTGTATGGAGTAGGCTAGAATAGAGCAGAGCTAATGAAGACTGGTTTGAGATAGCAAGGAGTGAGACAGTCCAACAATCAGTTAAAAACTATAAACCTACCTACTAGTTCTGGTATTTTTTTTATTAATTTACATCCTTTTAGTTTTTTAAACATATATTTATTTATTTTGTGTGTCTATGTGTGTGTACACACAAATGTGACACCATGTGTGTGTGGAGGTCACCATTGTACCCACATGATGGCTCACACTATGTGTAACTCTAATCCCAGGGTATACATACACCCTCTTCTGGCCCTCCTGCGCACCAGACACGCACATGGGACATAGACGTACANGCAGAGAAAAATACCCGTACACGTAAAATTAGTAAATACATTTTTAAGAGAAGAGGCCAAGTGTGACAAAGAACTTTTTGTTTGTTAGTGTTTTGAGATTTTTGAGACGGGTTTCTCTGTGTAACAGCCCTGGCTATCCTGAACTCATGTAGACCAGGCTGGCCTCGAACTCACAGAGATCCTCCTGCCTCTACCTCTTTTGAGTGCTGGGATTAAAGGCATGCACCACTACTACCCAGCCTAAGAACTTTGTTGTTAAGATTTATTTTTATTTTTAAGTGTGTATGTACAAAAACAGATGCCTGGGGAGATCAGGAGCCCAGCACTGATGCTGGAAACCAAACTCAGGTCCTCTCAAAAGTGGTCCATGCTCTTCACTGAGTCTTCTCTCTAGCCCCAGGGAACTGTTTTGGGTTGCTTCTCTCCTACCAGAGATCTAATCAGGTTGTATGCTTGGCAGCAAGCACTTTACCCACTTTAGCCATCTTGCTGGCTAATTCATGTCATTTTATAAGCTAAGCACAATGATGTGTGCCAGTAGGAAGACTGGGCAAAAGGATCACTTGAAGCCCAGAAGTTCAAGGCCAGTCTGATCAAAGTAGTGAAATACTTTCTGGTAAAGAAGAAAGAGGCAGGGTGCTGAGGGATGGCTCAGTAAGGAAAGTGCTTGCCTTGTAAACAGGAAGGTCCACGTGGAGAGATAGCTCAGTGGTTAAGAGCAGTGGTCACTCTTCCAGAGTACCTGGTTTATTGTACCCACATGGTGGCTCACACTATGTGTAATTCTAATCCCAGGGTATACATACACCCTCTTCTGGCCCTCCTGCGCACCAGACACGCACATGGGACATAGACATACAAGCAGAGAAAAATACCCGTACACGTAAAATTAGTAAATACATTTTTAAGAGAAGAGGCCAAGCGTGACAGTTTATACCTGAGTTCCATAATTCAGTTCTGTTCTATCAAGCTTCCTGGAGATAGCACAGGTCACAGGCTAAGTCCCCAACACCTCATCCTAGTCCCAAAATTGCTGCTAATTCCTTTTCAGTCACAAAGCCAGGGTTAATGTACATTTGTCTCTGACCTACTAACTATAATTTGGGTTTTCCCAACCCCCACTTTGGTTTCAGTTAATTTGCTAGAACAGCTCACAGAACTCAGGGACACATATTTCCANCTTATTATGAAGAATATGGATAAAGAAATGCAGAGGTCACAACACCCTCTAGGAGTCACCTTATGTTCAGCCACTGAACATTCTGAGCCCTGTCTTTTTATTTCTTTTAATGTAGACTTCCTCGTGTAGAAATAATTTGGTGTATGTATATCTATGTAGAAATGTGATTGGACATAAAGGATAGACTTTGATGGTCATGAACTATGTGGAGGAACCCAACAAGGCCTATCTGATCAGGTTCTTCTGGGTATCGGTATGCAGCGTTCTTCCAGGCATAGATAAGGGTCCTCTAGGGAGCTGGGTCCTCTGATCTGCCAGGCATTTTTTTATGGCTAGGCTGACAGAAGCAGAAAAGATTGAAGCTTTTGTCTCCTACTTTGAGGAAGGAGCTCCAAGTCAGGGACGGAAGACCAAAATGTCTATAGCGTCTCACATAGACCCACACATGGAGTCACTTCATAGCAGATGGGACATTGTAAGAGGAAAATACAATTGGATATTCACATGGGAAAACTTCACCCTTACCTTACATAATATACAAAACTTAGTTCTGTATGAATTATACATCAGTGTGAAACAATAAAGTCTTGCAAAATCATGGGAAAATATGCCTATTAGCAGAAAATGTTAATCAAGAAAACTAAAATTAAGGACTTGACTTTTTTAAATTGTATTGTTATTAGGTGTTTATATGCATGTATAAATACACATGAACATCCTGGCGTGTGAGTGGAGGTCAGAGGACAACTTTTGGGAGTCAGTTCTCTCCATTTGAATTCCAAGGATCAAACCCGGATCCCCAGACTTGCATAGCAAGCCTTTACTTTACTGACACACCTTTACTAGCTGAGCCATCTCATCAGCCCCGAAAATTAAAGACTTCTTTCCATCAACAGACATCATTATGGAAGTAAAGCAGATAAGGAAAAACATGAGATTAAGCATTATGTGACATCCTAGGCTGTGTAAAGAAATATGGTTATACATAATTTCTCTCCTACACCATAACCAATACTAGACAGAGATCCCTACATTTAAACTACAGGCAGAAACATTTTCAGATCATATTCATTCTGATTTTATGCCATTTACTCTGTAAATGTATATACTTCATATANAGATTCATGCATAAAACATACACATATTTCCGAGTTCATTTAGTGGCTAGGAGGCCTTGTTTTTCCCCAGCTGATCCTGTTAATTCCCAGTTAACTGTGAAATATGCCACATACTTCTTGATTAAATCATGAACAGGGACTCTCACCCGGGGGTCCATGTGTCTCCACTCACCAGTGCTAAAATTGCAAGTGAGCATGACCACAGCCAACTTTTTACATGGGTGCTGAGATGGAACCAAGGACATCAAGTTCACAGCAAGCACTGCACCACCTATCTTCCCAGGGCCTTTCCACTTGCAGGGAGAAAATTTTTTTTTAATTGAAAGTAAAGATTTGGAACTTAGGTAACAATAGTGGACAAACCTAACCAAAAGTTGTTTTTGTAAACCACCACAATCAGTGTTAGATTTGAAAATCTCTTGTTTCTTTGTTTTTACGTTGTGATTTCGCTTTTAAATCACAAGGCTTCACATACTTGTCACAGTTGAAATAGTATACTAGGAGCAAAGGGGGATTTGATTGTCAGTAGCCATCAGGNATCTTTAGGGGGTCGTGGAAATATTCTAAGACAGATTGTGCTGAGGTTCGGACATTGCTAACACAAAAACTTGACACTGAAGGAAGGTTAATCTTTTGTATAAATGAATACCTTGGTACAGTTGTTTTGTTTGCTAAAGACACTTAAGATACCCATCAGTCCAGCCACAAAATGACTAACATGCATCACAAAAAGACTGCAACTAGAAAATGTACAACAGGAAACAATGTCTATCACCAGGATAATTTTTCTGCTTATTATGGGCTGTATATACAATATTGCTAGACATGTTGATACATACCTATGATCCTAGCACTGAGAAAGCTGAAGCAGGGGATTATGAATCTGAAGTTAATTTTGTGCTACATGGTGAGGTCCAGGCCAGCCAGGGCTGCATAACCAGACCTTATATCCGAAACACTAAACAAAACAAAAAGCCCACTACTGACCAATAAAAGGTGGNCTCCTGGGACTGGAGAGATGGCTCANCAGTTAAGAGAGTANACTGCTCTTACAGAGGACCCAAGTTCTGCTCCCAGCATCCNTGTCAGGAGGANCACAGCCACCTATAACTCCAGCTGTGATTCCAGCTCCAGGAAACTCAACACCTTCGTCCGGCCCCCGTGGGTACCTGCACTCATGTGCACATACCTACACACAGGCACACATAGTCATAATTTTAAAATAAATTTTTTTTTCTGGTTTTTCGAGACAGGGTCTCTCTGTGTAGCTTTGCGCCTTTCCTGGAACTCACTCGGTAGACCAGGCTGGCCTCGAACTCACAGAGATCCGCCTGCCTCTGCCTCCCGAGTGCTGGGATTAAAGGCGTGCGCCACCTCCGCCCAGCTAAAATAAAATTTTAAAACATACTTTAAAGACCTCCTAATACCCCAGCTGCATAGGTTAAACTCTGGAGTACTGGGTTGAACAAGAGCCAAAGAAGCAAATGTTTATATTCTAATGTATGCCACTTTGGAAGTGGGACTGAGCCAGCTTCACTCCGTAGCACAAACTGCTCACTCACAGCAGTCCTCTTGTGTCAGCCTCTCCAGTGCTGGGATTGTAGGTGTGAGCCGCCATGCCTGACTTAATTATACCATTAAAATGACAGAAACAGTCCTCAAACAGAAAGCAGAACGTAAGGACTCTTCTTTGTGAGTATGGAATTGATTGATAAGAAGAAAATATGAGCCAAGGGCTACACAGAGAAACCCTGTTTCTAAAAAACAAAACAAAACAAAAAAAAAAAAGAAGAAGAAGAAGAAAGAAAATATGAGAACTTTTGGGAGATATTAGATACAACTTTTAAAAATACAAAATGCTGTCAATTCTAAGCCATCTGAGCATCAGTAATTCTGTGTTTTGTTTTTTTACTTTGGTTTGGTTAGTTTGGGGATTGTTTGTGACAGGTCTGACTATGTAACACAGGCTAGCTTCCAGTGTCTAATTCCCTTGCCTCGGCTTCCCGGGTGCTGGCTAGGCAGGCGTGTACTGTCAAGGCCAACCTCACCATCTTGTGTTTTGTTTTGTTTTTGTTTTTGTTTTTTTCCTTTCTTTTCTTGAGTCAAGTTCTCAGCATGTGACTTTGGCTGGTCTAGAACTCACAGACATTCCCCCTGCCTCTGGCCTCACCATTTTTATTTTCTTGCAAAACATATCCCACCTCTGTTTCTAGAATAAAAAGGTACTAAAATTGCAGTTAATGCTATTTAACATTTGCATATATTTGACATACAAGCTAAAAATGTTGTCTACACAAATTGTCTAAAGAACCTCAATGGGAAAATAGTGGATCTTTGGCTTCCTTGCATATGGTTTTTCTTGTCTTGTCTTGTCTTTGTTATTTGAGAGTAGGTCTCACGTATTTCAGGCTGGCCTCAACTCACTATGTAGCCAAGGATAACCTTGAACACAGGGGTGTGCCATCCGTCCCNGTTTATGCAGTGTTGGATATGGAACCCAGGGCTTCATGCATGCTAGGCAAACACTCTGCCAGCTGAGCTACCTCCCAGTACTGCATATGCTTTTATATCAAAAGCAAAAGAGATTTCCCGTGATAGCTGCTTGCACTGTGTTATTTATTGTTTCTTGTGGTGAAATGGGATCTGTGATGTTCTGACCATGAAAGAGTAATTATGTATTGATGTCCTTCCTTCTTTTTTTTCTTCGTTTCCTTTTTCTTTTATTCTGAAATATTTAATATATTTCAAAGAATATGTGTAGCATATGTGCATTACAAAGCACATATTTCTGCCTCTGTTATTTAAAGCTCTTGCCAGTTCTCTGCTGAACTGATGCCATTCTGACTTCTGTGTTTTCATTTGCTTTGCGCGTGCGCACGTGCACACACACACACACACACACACACACACACACACTTCCGTAAGATATAGATACATATATATATACATGTATTCATATATATCCTTATACAATATATTACTAAGTTGTGCTTCATTCACTTTATTAATATGATAAAGTACACTATAGAGACTCCTAAACCTTGCCTTCCTTGTTACTCTGTTTCCATGACTAACCTATATTGTTCATGTAACAGAAGCTCCGATTACTGTATGACAGGAGCTGTATGGTTCTGTTTCTAACACCGTCGTGTGTTTTTACCTCTTGTCCTCTTTCCAGTCCTGTCCTTAACCCCACAGCAGGAGTTAAATTTGAAAAGAGATTCATGGAGCAGGTGTGGTGGTACACGACTGTAGTCCCAGCCCTTGGGAGGCAGAGGCAAGAGAGTCTCTGAGTTGGAGGTTAGTCTGGGCCATGGAGGAAATGGAGAGGCTTCCCCTGTGTAGGATACTTATAACAAAGAGTTGAAATGTCTCAGAAATGCAGACACCATTAGAAATCACTTCTGTGTCTATAGGCAGAGTAAGCTATATGATTTGCATTTTTATAGTAGGGCATGGATTATAGTTATAATGACAGCTGCAGGGTAGAAAGTTTTAACACACTAGAATGAAATGTGTCTTGGAGACATTCTTGGTATCTGAAGATCACAGGCTGCATATGGTGCCGCTGAACCAGGGAGTTTGAAGAAAATATTCCTGTTGTGAAACATCCAAGAGTATAAGTTTCTTTTTAGTACACAAATACAAATTTATAGTCTTTTCATTTTACCTTCTCCATGACTGGTTGAATGTATAAGGTATGATGACTGTCAATATAGCCTCCATTAGTTGATTCTCCTTTACATTCCAATAAAACGATAGCATATTTTCTAAACTAGGAAGTCTATGAAAGACTTTTTGTGTCAATTAGTAGTACCTACTAATAAGGATAGTGGATTACCCCCAGGTTTTCCATTCTGATACTAATGTTTGTTTTACTACCACAGTATTTGTTTCCTATAATATAGTCTCACAAAAGAACCTCAGAGTGCCAAGCATAGTGGCACATGCCTTTAATCCCAGCCCTTGGGAAGCAGAAGGAGGTGGATCTCTGTGAGTTCAAGGCCAGCAGCCTGGTCTAAAAGAGAGTTTCAGGATAGCCAAGGCTACACAGAGAAACCCTGTCTCAAAAATAAAAAAAGAACCTCACAGTATTTATGATATAAAATATAATTTTGTGTATATACTGACTTAACTTATTTGAAATATAACCACGGTGCAATTCATGTGTGGCCACAAGTTTAAGATAGTATGAAATTTGCTATGAAATTGAAATATTTAAAGATTTAATTCTTACTATTTCTTCACTATGGATATATGTGTCAGTAAGTACACATGAGAGTAGGTGCACTTGGAGGACNTGGGGTTGTAGCCCCATGGAGCAGGACTTGGAGTTGTGAGCCACCACACATGGATGCTGGGAACCAAACTCGGGTCTTCCTGATGAATGATATGTGCTCTTAACCTNTGAGCCATCTCTCGAGCCCCTGCATTTTAACTTATAAAAAACAATTTNTATTAGCCACACAATATGATGTACATATGTAATGCCAGCATTCAGAAGACCGTCAGGGATCATTTCAAGGGCAGTCTGAACTGCAAAGGTGAGTTCCAGGCCAGCCTGGGCTATGTGGCAAGACGCTGTAGCAAAAGTCAGGAAAGTGACAGTTCATCATCCTGCGTATTTGTTGTTGGTGTCAGATATAGATAACCATCCATAGGCCAGAACTGGGAATAAAAAGGGACCAAGTGAGAAAGCAAGAGAAATTTGTCAAGGTTTCTGTCAGAACCAACATCATATGGAAGATTTAAAGTTAAGTCAGCATTGGTAGAAATATGTCAGTAAGATGCTGGATAACCAGAGCTTGACTGGAAAGGGATTCAGCACAATAAAGTCTTAGTAGGATCTTGTTTGACTTTGGGTTTGCTGGTGTTTTGGTTCTTCCCACCAAAACACCTGATTATTCAGATAACTCTAGTATGGAATCGTAGATTTCCTTTCTTGTAACATCTCAAGTCCTCACAGAAGAGAACATAGGGCATGTTTCCTACTGACTGGAGCCGAGGCTCTCTTTATCCTTATGGTCAGNAGCAATAGTAGTAGGGCAGTTGTTGTCTTTCCCAGAAGTGGGATAAAAGACTAATCATTTGGGGTTTTTGAATAGGGAAAGCATTACAGGGAGTTGAGGCTTATTAACACCATTGAAAAAAACAGAAGGTAGATTTTATTCTAAGAAGTCATGCATCAATGAAATTTAAGTTACTGCAGCTCCAGGGCAGCAATTACTTACATATTGACAACTTATACATGTTTTACATGCCTGTTTGCTCTCCTGCTCCCTACTGAAATGTAGTTACCATGGCAATGAACACATCACGTGGTTCCCGTGCTAGTTCTAAAATAGAGAACAGCAATACGCCATATGAGCTCCACTTACTTTCTACAAGGACTGCATATACAAACTCCCATTCCATACCCTTCAGATAGCTTATCATTGATCGGAAAGCTTTGAAAGCAAAAAAAAAGGCAGTTGGCAGGAGTGTGTTTCCAGCCTCTTTTGTACTGGATTATGTGTAGCTCTTTGCCACTGAGCTAAAAGAATAACTCCAGTAGAGCTGACCAGCAAAACTCTGTATATTAAACTAAATATTTTCTGTGAAAAATCAGTGCTACTTCAAAGATTTGGTGGGAGGAGCATATATAGTATTTATGGAAACATTTTCTTAGTCTTAACTGTTTGATCTTTAGCTAATCTTAGTTTTTTGTTTGTTTGTTTTATTTTGTTTTGTTTCCTATTCTCTCTAAAGAAAGAGTTCCTTAGTACAATACTATCTCTGAAGAGAAAGTGAACCTAAAAAATACAAGAGTTTGTTTTAGAATTTGGGGAGAGAAGGGTGCTAAGCGCAGCTGAAAGCATGCTATTGGTGTCTGTGTGGGACCATTATTTCTCTGCACAATTTAAGCATGGGGACTTCAGGTTTCTATGCTCAGTGCTGTCTGGTCTCCACTTAGTCCACTCTCGAATTCCTGGGGTAGCTGGATAGGATGTCAGATCTCAAGGATACATAGCAGCATACCCTGTTTACTGAGGCATTTCTTGGCTCTTATGGGAAGCAGTGCAAGTGCTGTGGCATACTAGGGAAATGTTACTATGTGACTTTCCTGGCTATATATAAACCCAAATCAATTTGAATTTGGGCTGCTGGCCATTCTACCCCTATTGTTTCTATAACTACTAATTAAAGTTTTTAGATACCCAGACTGGCCTTGAACCTCTGTCCAGCCTCCTGCCTCAGCCTGCTGAGTTTACAGGCACATCCTACAACATCTAACTCCCCCTCAAAAAAGGTTTATTTTTCATTCTTTATTAAAACTATTAAGAACAATTATGCTGTACTTTATTCTTTCGTTCTGTTATACCCTTGACTGAAACTTGGAATGGGAAACTTGGGGCCTCCCACTCAGATTAGTAAATTTATGAAGCTAAATGGGCTTTTGTTTGTTCGTTTGTTTGTTTTTTGGCTACTACTGACAGAACATAGGTTGATTGTATAATACTTGTGGTTATTGTTAATACTTGTGGTTATTATTTTGTTCCAGTTGTAATTGAAAACCCACATTACTGTATTACATAAACTATGTGGACACTTCTATATCCACACAGCACCAAAACAGAATAAACTATTGACGTTGTTATAATAACATTGTCCTTGAAAATTTTTTATGAGAGTTATTATTAGTGAGGTGCATTAGCAAGCACCTGTAACCTCAGTACTAAATATTGTTATATCCACTATGGTTTGCTCTCCTGCTTAGGGCTTTGGGTGGTTTTCCTTACTNTGAATAGCGCTATAGTAAGTATGCCTTATATGCTTTTATATAAATATTTCCATATGCTCTCAATCTCTAGACTCGAAGTGCCTGTTCTTAGGAAATGAAAATTTGTAAATGAGTTTTACAAAAGTGCCTCCCAGAAACATTTTAACAAAACANTCCTGGGGCCATGGAGATGGCTCATTCAGAAAAATACTTGCCACACAAGTGTGAAGACCTATGTTTGGATCCCCAGCACCAATATAAAAAGGCATAGTGGACTGCACCTGTCATCCCATAACTGGGCAGGCAGGGACACAAGAGCTCTTGGGCTAGCCAACTTGCTAGCCAAGTTGGTGTGCTCTAAATCCAGTGAAGAGATGCTTTCTCAAAAAGATAGGGTGGGGGCCAAGGAGGGGATTCAGCTCGTAGAGGTGCTTGGATCCAAATCTCATGACATAACTTTGAATTGAGATCCCAGAGGACCACATGGTGGAAAGAGCCAACTCACATAAGTTGTTCTCTGACCTGCACAGTTGTCCTGTGGTTTACACACATATGCATTCACACACACACACATAAATCAATAAATGTAATAAAGTGGAGAGCAATTGAAGAAGACACTCAAGACTGACCTTTGGCATCTGCAATCTGTGTGCACACATGAACATGTGCACATGCACCACACACAATTGTACTCCTAGTTAAGCATCTGTTACGGTTTTGTAAATTTTAAAATAACATTTAGTTTTTAGAATTTGCATTTCTAGGTTTAATGTTGAATTTCTTCAAGTTTGTTTTTGTTTTTTAAAGGGCGTTTGTGTTTTTCTCTTGCATCAATTTCTTCTTTGTCCATGTTTATTTTTGTTTTTAATTGTTTGGGGGGAGGGGTTTCTACTGTTTGGGTATTGTATTTTTGTTTTCACTTTATTTAAAAAATTAATCCTTAGTTGATTTGTAAAATGTATCTCCCAGTTTGTCTTTTGACTTTATTTTTGGTACTTTCTTGTATTATTACTTAATTTTCTGTTCTTGTGATAAAACACCATGACCAAGGCAACTTATAAAGTGAAGGGTTTATTTGGGCTTCTGGTTGCAGAGGAGTGAGAGTCCATCAACATCACTGTAGGGAAGCGCGGCCGCTAGAACAGCAGGGAGCAGAGAAGAAAATGGCAATAGAATGAGACCTTGAAACCTCAAAGCCTGACCTCGGTGGCGTAGTTCTTCCAGCAAGACCACACTAAGCATCACCAGACAGTACCACCACCTGGGGAGTGAATATTCCAATGCCAGAGCCTATGGGGATATTCTCATCCAAACCACCATACTTGTATATGGAATCCTGTCATTTGCATTTAGTTGTGTTTGTTTTGTATGTTGTAGCTCGTGGCCACCATCTTATTCAATAATCACTAATTGTGGCTTTAATGGGGTTCTAATGTAACCATTTGTTTATTTGCAAAAGTTAGTCATTTAAGTCCTAGTTTGCTAGATATCCTGGATGATGGGTCACTATTTCCTGTTCATTCTCGAGAAGGACATAATCATACTGGCAGCAGTGGTTCAGCCTAGCAACAGGTGGAATTCTCTGCAGTGGTCAGTAGCCACTTTTCAATGTTGCTGTAAAGTAACATGGAACATGGGGAACAGCAGTAAAAGCTGATGACACTAGCAAGCATTTTGCCCCTTTGAAACTTATTTAATAGTAACTTACATATGCATTTATATGTATAACTTTTAGAGTTGTAGCTTGAATATATATATATATCTTTCCAAGTTACGGTATTAGTACAAAAAGCATAGCAACCAGTATTTCACACATAGTGGAAAACTTCCCTTAGATAGAAGCCAAACTATGGTTCTCTATACTGTTCTGCGGATTACCAAAGTCAAAAGCTATCTATTGGCATGCGTGCTATATTGCTAGTCTCTCACAAAAGAAAGAAAATTAACAAGATGTATTTAGAGTATAGCTTATACTATCTTAAAAGAGCTCATGATCCTGTTCAGAATATTTGTCATAATCACATTCCAAGTTAAGTAATAAAACAAATTGTTATTACCCCACAGTGTACAAAGACTCCTTCCACTAAAACAAAACTCAAAAAATATCCATGTCTTCGGTAGCAGTACTGTTTGTTAAAGGAAAGTATTATTGGTTGGAAAGCTTTGGCTGAAGTCATTTGTAGAATGTAAAATGAAGAAATCATCAAAACTTCTGAGTGTGCCCAGATTTATAAGTAGAATAAGTAGTTATCTGTAAGTTTGCCAATTCAGGTCTACCAGAGATGCTTCTTCTCTTAATACCCCAGTGATACTTAGGATATAAAAGTAAAAATATAAATATTGAATTAACTTTCAGAGATGGCTTTAGGAGAATAAGTTTGACTCTCTTTGGAAGATTCAAAATATGTTGGAAGGCATTACATAAGAACCTTTTGAGGAGCTGGAAAGATGGCTTGGTNGTTAAGAGCCTTGGCTTCTCTCCAGAAGATTCCAGTTCAATTCCCAGCACCTACNTGGTGACTCACAACCACTTGTAACTCCATTCTGGGCATCCGGCACTCTCTTGTGTCCCCCACAGGTACTGCACACATGTGGTGCACAACATACATGAAGACAAGCACCCATACACAGGAAACAAATAAGTCCTTTAAAAGAAAAGTAGATTGCGACAAATTTGGTGACATAGGGCTATCATCCCAGTACCTGAGAGGCTGACACAAGAGGATTGCCATGCCGTGAGTTTGAAATTGACTTAAGCTATAAAATAAGTTCCAGGTCAGAATAAGATGAGTGAGAAAAGGGGTTGGGATGGAAGAATGATTTTGATTCTGTTAGTGTAGTGTATTTCTAATTATCAAAATTCTCAGATCATTTGGGATTTTTTGAATTGGTGAATATTTACAATTTACAGGAAAGCGTGATATATATTATGCCATCTCAGTTACCTAGAATGGAAAATGTGTGCACATGGGACCCAGAAGAACATGTCCCACTAAGTGTCTTATAAATAGATGACTTTGCTCTTTGCCTTTTTGGTTTTGTTTCCTGTAATCCACATAAAATTGCTGTTAAAAACCTAAATGAAATAAAAGAGATCACCTAAGAATCAGTGACAGATTCTTATTTCCCTCTTGTCTGACTCCTGAATTTGTCTTGTGGTTATACCTAATGAATTCCCTTGGAACTTTACCTTCAATGATGTTCTAGCTTAAGAGAAACTTGCATGTGAGGTTGTAATGTGCTTACCTATTTTTGTCTAGTGCTTTTGAGCAAGTGTACAATACCCCCACTTTCCTTGGGTTCCCCCAAAACATTTCTTAGTTAGATNAATATTTAAATCCTGCTGTGAGCTTGGTACTTCTCTTGATNCAATGATGAGCAACCTAGTATAAAAGTGAGATAAGCAAACACCAATGCTAATGGTTTAAAGTATTGTTACAGGGAAATATAAGGGAATGCTACATGTTCTGTAACACTTACTAGAAAAAAATTAATTTAAATAGGGCTTGACTACAACACAGTGCTTGCAAACACATTCTCATTGATTAACAGTTTGTCTGGTTTCCTTCAGTGGATGGCCCCCTTGTCCTTGACCTCTAACCTTTTTATTTTACATTAGTGGACCAGCTTGTGCTAGGTGGGATTGTTAATGTTCATGTAGATGTGACTTACCTATTAAAGAACAGGGAAAATCAAGTTCTTATTGTGTTACTGCACCACAAATCTAGGCTTCCAGCTAAATGCCAGAATATAAATTAGATCTCTTATCAAAATCTTGCACATAAAACTTTAGGATCCTTTTTAATATAGTACATATGCTTTCAATAAATGCCTGCTTTGGCAAGAAATTGAATGGGTGTCTTTTGTGTCAAGTACACTTGCATTATATTTTCTACTCCGTGACTTTAAAATGGTCCTTGTAAACTAGGTCAAGGGCAAAGTAAATGTGGTTTCTGTCTTTGCTTTACATTCATTGAGTATTTTTTTTTCTTTGATTGTGTTGTGGATATTTATTTTATTTTAGTTTTCTGATTTTTGTCTTGTTTTTCGTGTGGAACAAAATTCAGTGTCTGTAACACTATCTTTGCACTGGCCCTTCTCCAGCCTCTGTGCCTCTTTCTCATGTCTCCTGAGATCCTTTGCACATGCTCTGTTCTGACCTTCTGCCCTGTTACTCAGTGTTACTCACCTAACAAATTTATTCTTTAGGTCTTCTCTTAAACATCATTCTCAGAGAGTCTTTGTTCAACCAAACCTGCTTGATCTGCCTTAATCTCTACTGAATTACTACTCTGCTATATCTCATCACATCCTGTCAGTGCTCGATCAGCAAATGGATGGGTAACAAAGTGAATGCCTTGTTCTAGTCACTGTAAGATGGCCTCCAACTGTAGTTGAAAGGTTTCTTCAGTACCACCCAACCACCCAGCCCCATGGTCCCTGAGAGGCTTATAAAATAATCATTTAGAGGCTTAATATTAATTACAAATTGCATGGTCTATGGCAGGCCTCTTGCTAGCTAGAGGCCTGCCATAGGCCTCAAGCTATCTTAAATTAACCCATTTCTAGTCATCTATAAGTTGCCATGTGGCCGTGGATTACCAGTATTTTCACATCTTGCTTCTCCTGTCAGCAGCTCGCAGCATCTCTTCATTCTTCTCTCTCTTCCCACTATCTCTCTTGGATTTTCCCACCTGACTCCATCCTTCCCTGCCATAGGCCAATGCAGCTTGATTTATCAACCAATCAGAGCAACACATATTCACAGCATACAGAAAGACATCCCACAGCATCCAACAGCTTTCTTGAGTCTGAGTTCCAAATTGCTATTTTGTAAATATTCTTAGTTTTATTTCAGGACATAAGGTATTTTTAATGAAACTAAGAAATGTGCTGTTGAGCACATGTGTGCGTGCACATGCACGCACGTACGTGGTCAGGGAGTAAAGTGACCATTTACCGTTGTTGCTGTTGTGATCCTTGAAGCATGTCATGCTACTCTGGTGAGTACTGTTATATGATTTCCCAAGAAGTGTGTGTAAAAAATAACTGAATGACTTAGCAGCTTCCCTAGTTCTCCCTTTGCTTGCTGCATCCATGCCTTCTGACAGTTTTCCCTAGAGTCAAACCCAGCTTCTCAGCTCCCAGGAAGACCATCAAGAATTAGAGTGCCGTCTAATCTTATGTTCCTCAAATGAAACATGATTTTAAATTCTTCCTCCTAAATTAATCAAGAAACTGCCCTATTTGAGGGCACTTTCTCTCTCTCCCCACCAAAGATATCACGCAGAGCATTGAGTGAATTATTGTCCGCTTTCCTCCTGTGTTCTACCTGTACTAAGGCTTCCATGTTAAGCCATGTCAGCTCTTAACACCCCAGGGATCGGCTACCTCCTAAGACAAGNGTATCTTGGTCACAGCTGGACACTGGAGTAGCTTCCTGTTTTAGGTATTTCTGTCAGCTCTCTGAATAGACCTCTCCCTCTTTTGTTCTTCAATGTCTGTATCCAGGAGCCCTGCCAAAAAAAAAAAAAAATTGCTAAGTAGTAGTAACATGGAGAAAAAAATGGACATTGATCTGTGGGACTCTGAATTATTTAAAGGATAGTTCTAAAGCCCTGGGAGGCAGGATGCTGAGTAAAAGTAACAATTCAGAAAAGTATGACATAGGGAACCAAATCGCAGTCTTAGAGTACAGCCTGTTTGGTGCTCCAGCATACCCATGGTCCTCCTGGAGTACCTACAGCCTGTTTGGTGCTCCAGCATACCCATGGTNTACAGCCTGTTTGGTGCTCCAGCATACCCATGGTCCTCCTGGAGTACCTACAGCCTGTTTGGTGCTCCAGCATACCCATGGTTCTCCTGGAGTGCCACCATATCCTTAGCATTTGCCTGTAGAGTCCAACAGTGTTTGCATGACTGTCCCCCTAACAGCTAAGCAAGCAACATACAGATTTTAACAATTGAAGATTGCTGCCCATGATCCTGGTGATTTTTTAAAGAGTTCCTATCAGGAAAAATGCATGAGCCTGGCTTTCAGGACGTGTAACAATGTATGTAATACAACCCCGCTTCCANTTCTATTTCTTAGATTAATGGATATGATTAAAATTAAGGTGGAATAAAACTTTTAAAAGACAGTTAAATAAAATCCAAATTGATTGTAGAATGAAGGGCAAATTGTACCTTGCAGTCATGTGGTGCCAAGTTCCATGTTCTAAAATTCCTTGAGAACTGGCACAAAGTTCTCCTGAAATAATTTCTGCCTCTTAAATGACAGGTGTCTCATCTTTTATTGTAGCATTAGTTGGGAATCCCATCAAATAAGAAATGCATGATATAATATTTATGAGCACTTGCCTACTACCTTTAGCCACAGAAGCGCTGCCACGGTGTTCACTCTCCCCTCTTCCTGGGTCCCTCGTCTCTGTTCCCTTCTGGCCTCCTTGTCTTTAGTTTTCCCTCCATTTCACTTCGCCTGCAGTTTCCCTCCACCGCATGGCTCTTGTTTCTACTCCTGACTATATCTAAATGACATCTGTAAAGTTAAAATTCTTATTGAACTTGTGTTTAAGCCTCATGGGAGTCAGCACATCGTTTGAAACTGCAACCTAATTATTAAATTTAAGTTTGAAGACCAGTGATGATTCATATTTTCCAGCGTTCATACTTTACAGTTTATTTTTCTTGGCAAGAGCTTGTTTCAAGTATCCATGAATGAAGAGAAAGGTTTTTTGTATTTGGATTTCTAGAAAGAAGTAACGAGTCTTTTCCTGCCATCTTTTAAACTGTTACTTTACCTCTTACAGATACCAGGCTTTAAACTTCTTAATCTCTAGACTTTTCCTTAGGGGACCCTCCTTAACTGTCTATGACTATTAAAGCCCCCCCTCCAAAATAAACCATTTTATGGTCACTGAATTTTAGAGTTAGAAGAGACTTTCACCTGAAACTCATTATTTATATCTGAAATTTGGTGTTTTTATGTTTATTTAAAACCATTATTTCAGATGGTTTGTGTTTATCCTGTTTTCTCTCTTCCCTTCCACGTGGAACCTACACACTACATGTCTTACTTATTTAGACGTCTGTCTTTCTCCAATGCACTTGTAACTTTACTGACCTTCTAGACTGAGATCAAATTCGGTTTCTTCCTTTTTTTTTTTTGGTTTTTCGAGACAGGGTTTCTCTGTCTTTGCGCCTTTCCTGGAACTCACTCAGTAGCCCAGGTTGGCCTCAAACTCACAGAGATCCGCCTGCCTCTGCCTCCCGAGTGCTGGGATTCAAGGCGTGCGCCACCACCGCCCAGCCAGTTTCTTCCTTTTGTTCTTTCCTTTAATTTATATCACAAAATACTATTATACCCTTACTTCTACTTTCCATCTTTATTTTCTTTGCCTTATTTTTATTTAATCAAAGGAACCTATCAGTGTCATATAACCAAAAATAAATGGTATCTTATATGCTGGTCTATTACTAAAATTCTTGAAGATGGAAGGTAGTTATTGCTACTTTCCTTTATTTTTACCACAGTAACAACAACAAAATAATCTACCCTGATCATCATAACCAAGAGATTTTCTACATGCCTAAGGTCCAGCACTGTCACAGTGATCACATAAGAGGGTACTCATCAAATGTTCAACACTAGCTCTGTGTAACACATTCATTAAATCTTATAAATGTGATGTATTTAGCTTTGGAGATATTAATGAGAATTTGCATTTCATTCCATAATTGCACAGGAAGCTTTCTTTAGGAACACTCAGTAATTTAGAATGCTTCTGAAAGCCCTAGACAGAACAGATCTTGAGGCTTGGTGTTCACTCACCTCCATGGTTTATCGTTTTCTAGACTAGTGTCTTACCACCAAGCTGCATTACTAGCCTTGCTTTATCATTTTCATTTCAATAATATATTTTTACTTTGTTGTGGCTCCTTTCTTTGCCATCTTTTCAAAATAAGAAATGTAGGTTACTGTCTTCTGTTGGTTAGCAGTGGGTAATGTAAAGGTCGTCATTTATGGGTAACCCAGTCTTCACAGTAGTGCTAGGAAGATGCTTGTCAGTAAAGTGCTTGCTCATAAGCAGGAGGAGCTGAGTTGAAATCCCTATTTAAAAAGCCAAGCATAACAGCAGGTTCTTATTATGCCAGAGCTGGGGAGACAGAATAAGGAGGACCCCTGGAGCTGGCTGGCCAGCCAGTCTAGCTGAACCTGAGGGACCAGTTTATTGAAAGACTCTATCTCAAACATTAGATGAAGAACAAGAGAAGACATGTGATGTTGACCTGTGGCCTCCACACATGCATGCACACATACACAAAGTAAAAGCATCTTGTCTTAGTCACTGTTCTATTGTGAAGAGACATCATGACCAAGGCAGATTATAAAAGAAGGCATTTAACTGGGGGCTTGCTTACAGTTTCAGAGTTTCAGAGGGTGAGTCCATGATGATCATGGTAGAAAGTATGGTGGCAGTGCAGGCAGGCTGGAGCAGTAGCTGAGAGTTTACATCTTATCCATGAGCAGGAGGCAGAGAGAACTAGACTGGGTGGCCTAGCTTGAACTTTTCAAGCCTCAAAGCCCACCCCCCCACCCCGTGACACACCTTCTCCAACAAAGCCACACCTCCCAATCCTTCCAAAACTGTTTCACTAACTAGTGACTGAGCATTCAAACATGCGAGCCTATGGGAGCCATTCTCATTCAAACCACCACACCAAGCTCCGTTTTTTGTTGTTTTGCTACTTTTCTGTAAGAAACCTTTATCCTTACTCCGCTATGCTGTTCTCCTTGATATTCGCTGTCTGCCAAAAATGTCTAGCCTGCATTCAACCTTGAAAATGTTATTATAATAATGAGAATTCAGAGTTCAACATTCTTATGGGAAAATCTATTCCCCTGATTTTATACTTAGAAGGGAAACAGATACCTTAATGCCATAGAGTGGCTTGCCAGAGCAGGACACCTGTAGGTATGGCAGGAAATACAGGTTATAGAAATATATCAACACAGCAATTCCCCTGGTTCCCAAGTCACAGTTAGAGAAACTGAATGACCTTTTACTTTTTTAGCAAAGACAGTAGATTTGTCATCTTAACTCATTCTAATGCACGTTTTCCCGTTTCATGCTATGTGTTCTCAAGAAACTGGTTTGTTTGTTTATTTATTTAGAAAGAAATAAAACTATAAGGCTATGACTTGGAAGGCAAAGACAGGATGAAGATCAATTCTNGGCTAGCCTGAGCTACATAGTGAGGCCCTGTCTCTGAAAAGCAATAATAATGAGGTGTGAATCACAAGAAATCATGGCNATGTCATGTGGGCAGTACTTAGAGGCTTGTCTTTCTTCTTTGCTTTTCCCTTATCATTTGGAAAGTCAACAGGGGTTTATTATCTATTTTATGCAAACAGGAAAAAAAGTTTCTGCATGAAGAAATTATAGTCCAATAAGAAAGATAAGCTATCTATACAAATAACTATGTTTCTATAATTGCCTGTTCGAGAGCGTTTTACAGCTCTAGCAAAATCCTTGTGCATTGCAGGAAGCTACTCATGAACAATTCAGGAAGACCTTCTGTTAAGAGAAAGATGGCTGAACTAACCCTGGAGGGATGGGTACGAGTTTGACAAGAGTGGTTGGAGGTATTCTAATTCATTTAGTGCCTACATGTGCCAAGGAGCATGGAGGCAAAAAAAAAAAAAAAAGGCCTGGGGCATGTTCAGAGACTAGCAAGCATTCCAGTTTGACTAGCATATGGTACATACCATACATGCATATAAAAATTTGACCAGAAAATTTTTGTGCAAAAGCCAACCTTACGGTTGTGTACAAAGATGCATTCTGACTAGGTGAGACTAGTACTAGAGACTAGGTGGTAGACTATAACACTCATACTTGAAAGGAGTACAGACATGACCTAGTTGTGAGGCAGGAAGATTGGAAGTATAGGTCTTGCAGGGATAGATTGGATGTGGCAGGATTTGGACCTTGTCAGAAGGACTCAGAAAGTACAGCAGGATATCTGGTGATGGTATCAAATAAAGGGGATATGAGAAACCCACCTCCCACCCTTGCCCACCTCACTCAGTGAGGTGGANGTAGAGAAAAGATTAAAAGGCTTAGAGCTGAGTTACTTTTCATTAGGACATTAAGCAAATGAAGAAAAGCATAGAAACAGAAGAAAGGGAAAAAAGGAAATGCAATGAACAGCCAAGGAGGAGGTTTTCTAGGAAAGGGTGGAAAATAGGAAACCCTTAGACATCAGTAAAGTGCCATTTTCACCCATTAGATTATCTCAGAAGCTACGTCTGACTTCGACAGACACACACCATGGCATGCACACACACCCACACTCACACCCATACATCATGCACACACATGTCCACCTGCATTCACTCTAGTAAGTTTTATCAGCCATAAATCTAGATGCCATCTTTAATACTTAATAGCTCTGTGTTCTCAGGCATACTTTAATCTTTTCAAATCTTTAAATTTCTGTCTGTAAAATGAAAGTTACTCTTCTTTTTAGGACTTCAGACAAAGGAAAAGGTTGGCATTTGTTGAGTAAATAAATGACTTAAGCCCTTATGCTAAAGCCCACACTGTCCACTTAAATGAAATAAAATACCTCATGAGGCTTTCCTTAGGCTGTCCTCTCCTCATTCTTTTTAAAGATTTGTTTATCTTTATTTTATGTGTATGAATGTTTGCCTGCATGTATGTATGAGCACCAGGTATGAGCCTGGTTCCTGCAAAGACCAGAAGAGAGTGTGCAAACCCCCAGGACTGGAGTTACAGATGGTTGTGAGCAGAAACTGGACCCAGGTCCTCTAGTTAGTCATCTTAGCCAAATCAATGAGCTTCAAGTTTCGTGAAAGACTGCCTGTGTCTCAAAAAAAATTAATGGGGAGAGTGATCAAGGAAAGACACCCAGCACAAACTATGGCTTCTACACTCATGCACGCTCGTGTGCACATACCCACACTAACAAGTACATTTACCACCACACACCACACCATGTATGTTGAGTAAAAACATACGTGTTCTAAAAGTCACTCTGTGGAGATAATCAGTCTNAAATTGTGGTGAAGCTCCTACTTACCTTACTTTTCCTTTAGTTGCCACCATTAAATGTGTTTAAAGGTAAAAACTCTCTATTCTTTCTCCTAAAACATTACAGTCAGCTAGTTAATAAACCCTTTGGGGAAGGGTTAAGTCTCACAAACTAAGCCCCATTTTCTGGCTTGTGTTCTGTCTCTTAAATTTTTTTTTAGTTTCATTAATAGAGGCATAATTTATATGCTGACTATCTAATTTTTATTATATACCTATTGGACAGAGGCCATGTCTGTCTTTATAGTTACACATTGGCCCACAGAGTTTCTGGCACTCAATAAATGTTAAATAATATTTCTATTCAGCATTCTGCAGACAGGAAGCATATGGTAATAAATGTCAGAGCACAGGTTGGAAATCTCCAAAAAGTTATACATTATATTCCTTGGAAAAGCCAGTTCAGACATTTTTGTGAATGAAATTTCTTTTTAAGAGCAGTGCCCAGGCTCAAATTTTACTTAACAGTTTTCTAGCCTTCATTTTCTTATAAATTAAAACTTTTCCTCATTGCGAATAATAAAATTTTTGAAGTGTTAGCCCTAATGCAATCTCATATGAAAATGTATAAATGACTTTATAGATAGCATGAAGAAAAGGTAGTTCATAGTCTGAGGAACTGCATAAGAAAGCGTTTAGAAGTTTAAACAACATGTCTTTGTATTCTGACGTGATGTGAAAAAGAAGGAAATATCAGGTATTTCTTTATCATTAAGTTTCAGTATAACTTGGAGGTATGTCACTGCCACAGCTGTTGCAGACCTCACAGTGGTTTTAGACTTTAACTCAATATTTTTCTCACCTGGATATTCCAACACTACTTAAAAATCTTACTGTAGCTTCAGTAAGAGTACCATAGCCTAGAATAACATATGACATGGAAATTTAAAAGAAAAAAAAAGAATTCTTTGTATAGGGTATTACTCATTTAGAAAGGAATGGTTAACCATACTGAGCTATCCAAAAGTATTTTAAAAACATGTTTCTAAACTTTCTTACTCTATGATTGATCTTCTGACCACACTGCTTTGAAGTTTGGGCACCTCTGATTAAGGGTCTGTCATAGGACTAATTAGAATGTAACCCAGGTTCTGGTCACCTGCTGAACTGTCTGCTGTCAAGACGTGGCTGCTCACTGCATGTCGGCCATTTTCCTCTCCATGAGGGTACTTCAAATATGGTGGCTTAGTGAGTTAGTAGAGTAAGGTAGAAAGAATGCGCTAAGGAGAATGAACAAAACACTCTATCTCTTTGGTCATTTATTAGAAGCAGGTTAACTAGCTATAGCCCACACTCCAGGAAAGATTGTCCAGGGATCTGAGTACCAGTGATCACCAAGCCATTGTAGTGGCTACTGCAACACATGATTTTTCAAGTAAGATAGGCCATTCAGTGTATTCCAGGTCTTCTACTTTTTAAAAATTATCCAAGAGTTTGCATTCAGTAGGCAAAATGACTTTATATTTTTTGTGAAATGTTTCCATTTTTATTAAAATAAAATTCGTTTTAACCCCAAATGAACAAAATTTAATTAATAAATAAAGAAACTGATATACTGAGTGACTTGCTCCATAGCAAATCAGCTTTAAAACTGGAACTCCATGTCTTTTCCATTAAGCCCTATATTCTTCCCATGTAGGCTATTACTGCAATGAAAGCCATCCAAAAAGAACATCATACCCCAGAATATATAGAGAGGTCTGAATTTTCTGTTGTATAGAGAAAAATTTATATATAGGTTCTAGTTAGAGAGAAAAATGGACCAGAGATGCCATCATGCCTTAGATTCATCCATTTCACACTCTTTAGGACTTAGAGTGTTATTTTTTTCATCTCATCATTTTAAGATCTGCAACAGCTGGAGCCCTCGATCCTAACAGATGCTCTTAGTCTAAATCTATGTTTAAAAGTAAATATTTTTCTGATAGCAAGGTATCAATGTGAAAAGAAGCATTGGTCTGGTGTCCTATTCTCCCTTGAGATCTTCCTGTGCTGTAACTCCAGGACTAGTGTATGGACCATTGAGATTCCCAGTGAGAGCCACACTACCAAACCCTTGAATCTTCTGCTGTCTCCTCACTTGGAACAGCAAAGCAGAGTGTTTCAGATGAGTGGACTTTGGTCTGTGGTTCTAACCTAAATCTTCCCCTTGTTGTTTCAGCCTAGACCCAGGACCCCTCATGTCTGAGATGCAACTGCAGGGCTAAGTTAACAAGCAGATGGTAGCTTTAACTTGGGTTCATTGTCTTGAAGTACAACACAGAAAGTAGCGGGATCAAAGTTAAGAGAGATGATAGTAGTGCGAGTTGATAGTATACCCATCTATGTAGAAAGAAAACCTTTCTATAATTAATAACCAAGTTTGGAAAATTCTAATGATTCCAGGCCAATATTCAGAAATCATATTTCTATAATAACTAGTTACAAATGATTGAAATGAGCATAAACATTGTAGTTTTAGTTAAATATCAATTTCATTAATTCTGCTTAATTTAAGTAAATACTGTGTGCATTAGCCAAATAAGAAGTTTTTCATCAGTTGATTATGAAGGAAACAGTTGTCTTTTGTGCACACAAACATCCCTTTGCCTTTCTCTTTTTCTGGATAATCTGAGGATTGTACTTTTTAAGTAATAGCTCACTAATCCCTTTTTAAAAGCTCTTAATGTAAGCATTCCAGTTTCATTAACTATAAATTCCAGCTTTGTTTTTAAAACCTCATTTCAAAATCCATATCTAGTACTTTCTGATCAGCACACTTTTAGTCTGGGTGGTGAAGCAGCAAGCCTACTGTGACACCTAAGACTTTAATTATGTATCATTTTATTATTGACAACACTCATTCCAGGAAGGATAAAAAATGACTCAGTTATTGCAAAAGACATATCATATGAGTTTCATTCATTGTAAAGGAAAAATGCTGTATTTTAGAATATTCAACACTGGAAGGATTCTGAAAATGTGACCTGTCTCTGAAATGGCATGATGGTGAAAGTTATCCAAAATGGAAAGAAGTGTCAATGTGAGGTGCAGGCTGATGAGAAACGGTCTTCCCAGGCCTGTTTAGTTTTGCTTGTGTTGCTTGCCATGCATGAATGGAAGTGCTACTCTCTCGGGGGAGCAGGAAAGCCTCCTTGTCAGTTGTGTATCTCCCTAATCCCTCCTCCTTTGTGATTTCTTATGTCAGATCTAAGATGGAAAGCCTGTAAATATAATGATTATCACATGGATAATCACCTGCATTAGGAAGCGCCCTGCTCCTCTGTTCTAACCCTGGCTGTTCTCCACATGTCACAGCCACTCTGTGGTCGGATTTTAACCTGACTGCTTCATTAGATTTGTGAGAGTCAGTACGAGGCGCCCTGGGGCAGCACAGATGGGGACTTGCTTGTTTTCTTTTCTCACTTTTCCTGCAATGGCACTAGCAAGTCCTTTCCAATTTAGTGGGATCAGTTCACTTGGAATTACTCCTGATATTTGGAGCCTGCCTTACTTTTCTGCCCACCATCTATGCTCATTCTTTCTTCCCTGTTTTCTGACCCACTGCCTTTTCTTTCTGCTCTTTCATGCAGTGAATCTGAGAGCAAAAATTCTACTTAAAATTCTTGCTGGGTCAAACTGTTCCCCTCTGTTGTTTTGTTTGTTTTGCTAAAGGGGAAAAATAAATGCTGTTCCATCATTGTATCCACAAACACCTTCAGATCAGAGATTAGTGGTGACAAAGTCTACAGTGATGTGAGACAGCGGCCTTCTCTAATGGTGAGACTTGGGGCACCAGTCCAAGATCAAAAGAAGGTGAGAGGAAGCCAGACGAGAAGATCACTTTAAGGCATAGAACAAGGACTTGGCTGTTCTAGTGATAGGGCACAGCTCAGCAAACCTGTGTCAAGAGGCACTAAGATAGAAAATTGATTTGGCTTTTTGTAAGGATGTCCTTCCTCAGCCAGAAATGTGTTGGTGCTTGGAACTGTTTACATATGTGAAAATGTCCTAACGCATACCTTCCTTTAAAAATAATGATTTGAAGCTAAGCATGGTGGCACAAGCCTAAAATCCTAACATTTGAGAGATGGAAGCAGGAAGAGAGACAGTTCAAAGCCATACTTAGGTTACATAGAAAGCCCTTGTCGAAAAGAAAAAAAAACCACATATATACCAAGTCACAGTTAATTTATTAATACCTGCGAAAAGCTGGCATTATAAAGCAATATAGCCAGGCATAGTGACACAGGTCTGTAATCTCAGCACTCAGAGACAGGAGGAGTAGAGAGCTCAAGTCCAGCCTGAGCTACCTAAGAACCTATTCCATACAAATAATATAACAGGTTTGGGATTTAACTTGGTGATGTGGCACTAACCTAGCAAACTTGAGGCCCTGAGTTCAGTCCCCAGTACTGTCCTTCCCTCGGTTTAACTGCATATGGACTTTCAGCCTTTCTGTCGTGGTGCAGTTTTAACTCTTCAGATTCCTTTTAATGACCCTGAAGCTCCCTCACCCCCACCTTCTGTCCTGGAACTCACTGTTGCCCAGGCTGGCCTTGAAAAGTAGTTCATAGGGGCTGAGGGGATGGCTCACTGGTTAAGAATACTTGTTCTCCTAAAGGATTCAGATATGGTTCCCAGGACCTACACAGTAGCTCACAACCATTGGTAAGTCCAGTTCCAGGGCATCTGATGCCCTCTCCTGACCTCTGCAGGCACCAGCCATGCACATGGTACACATACTTACATGCAGGCCAAACACTCATATACATAAAACAAAACTAAAATAATAAGTATAGTAGTAGTTCTCAGAAGAGCTATTCAATTACATTATTCATCTAAAAATTCATTTAGTTAATTATGACAGCTTAGAAAACACTATATTAATGTCTTCTCAACTTTATCCTTTGCCTTGACATCTCAGCCAACAAATATTATTAACTATGTGAAGTATAAACATTCTATTGTTTGTAAATTGAAAAGAGGGTAGTCAAGGGTTTGCGTGTGTGCGTGTTGTCACTGTCCTCGTCGACATCAGCTGTGGCTCACTGGTCATCCTGATGTTTCTCTAGTGAATGAAGTAAGGAGTTCCTGTTAACCTGACTGTTCAACCTTAATCGTGCATTCTGACCTTTACACGCCCTCAAAATTATAGGTTCTCTAAGTCTCTGTTTTTAGTATAGTGGATCGTAAGTGCATGCACGTATTTCTTCATTAGTATTTCCCAACATGGAGGAACTATCCCCTTTTATTTTAAAGGCACTGACTGCACTTTCTGCCTTACATGGTGTGGTGCAGCAGTCGTTGTAGTTGAGTTGGATCTGCTCACTACTTGGGCTCAAATCCCATCCTTCTATTAATATCTCTTGGCAAAGATAATTTTGGAGGAATGTAAGTTAAGATGTAGAGACTCTTGACAGTTGTCTGCAGTTTTTTTTCACTTTCAAGAGGGAAGTAGAAATGAAAAGTAACATTGCCTCCATTTTCTATCATTCCTGAAATTAAAATGTATGCACAAGCTCAACTGTAAAAGCTTAAAGATTCGGTTACACTGATGTGGGGGGGTTTGGTTTTCAGGGGTTTGCTTTGTTTTGTCTTTCAGTAGCCTGCTAGAAAAGCATTAGAGTAGATCATTTATGTTCATTAAATTGTGCTCTTAAAACTAGAAGAATTTTGTGTATTAAAATTTGTAAACATTTTTTAAGTGTTAACATTTGTAGCCTCTTCCTCTTAGACAAAAGGCGGTGTGGTGGCCCAAACCTTTAATCCCAGTGCTTGGGAGGCAGAAGCAGGTGGAGCTGTATGAGTTTGTGACCATTCTTATGTGCATAACAGTTCCTGGCCAGCCAGTGCTATGTAGCAAGACCTGTTACATAGAGCCCACATATCACATACATCTAGGTTACACAGTTGTCAATGTTTTTTCAAATTTGCCTCGCTTTGTTTTTTTTTTTCCCCAAAAGTATTCCAGGTTACAAGTTTTGTGACATTTTATCCTTAAATACTTCGGGGTACAGCACTAAAAGTTAAAGACATTTTCCTTATCACACTGATCATTCTTAATATCAAACTAATGATTCCTCATATTTTCTAATTCTCAAATTACATTTTTAAAGTGTCTTTCACAGCTGGTTTGTCTAAAATAAGATCCAGTTAAGGTCCATGCGTTGATTCTGTTCATTTTCCCCTCCCCAATTTATCTTTGAGGTTAACTTTAGTTAAAGACACCAAACTAGTTGCCCTACAAATGTCCCATCTTACAGATTTGTTCATTGTCCTTATCACTGTCTCCTCTCTTTTTCTTGTGAGTACAAATTATTGGACTAAAGTTTTGATTAATTGATGTTAAGACCTCTGGGGCAGAATACTTCCTGGTGGACACCGTGAGCTCCATTCTGCATCGTAACAATGCACAGAATGTTTGGTGATCCCACTACAAGTGATGTTAACGGAAGGATTGATCACAGGGTTAAAGTGATAACAACTTGATCCCTTCCATCATAAAGTTACACTTTGCTCCCTGTGACCAGCATGTAATCTGTGCTGCTTTGATTCCGTCTGAAGAACTAGTCCCCTGTCATCCTTCTACCTGATAACATCCTTCTACCTTTAACAACCACTTGTGATCCCTGTCTGTATAAATTATTTTTTTTCAATATCTGTACTCCTAGGAGCAGGCATTCTTGTCTCCAGAAGAGCTTTCTGAGAGGTACTGTTTTAATTAAAAATATAACCACCAGCGTGGTCCTTGGGTTTCGAATGATTGTCTTTCTTTGCTGAGGTCAGAACACCTGAACTCACTGTGGCAGCTACTGTAAAAACACATACTGCATCTTCTGTATTCCAACTTGTGAAGTGTGTTGACATCATGTGGCCCATTGTTTTTCATGCCAAGACAAAAAGGAAATATTTTTAGAGTAAAAATAAAAATTAATCTATGTAAGTATATAGAGATAATTGTGTAAAAAGAAGACTAAATGAGTTTCAAAATGAATTATTTCTTCATTATCTAGCACTTTATAATTAACTGTTCTTTTTT
>LZPO01087533.1:65943-87465 GCA_001675575.1 Neotoma lepida | reverse complement strand
GAAGACTAGAACACATTTCCACCTCCTTGAATTTAACTAAGAACAATTCTAAGCCATTAACTCACCTGTCCAAGGTCACACAGCTGGGTAGTGACTCGATCAACCCATCTGAGCATGTCTGTTAGACATCAAGACACCATTATCTCCATCTTTCCCCTTCTTTGATTGCTATACACAGCAGTACCTCAGAAGCTGCCATCTCCTCTACAGACTCCAATCCTACATTGACTCTATATATTCAAGTTGTTCTTTTTATATTTTTTTAATTTTACATACAATGTTTTAAGCCCATTGAAACCTAATATGGTCTTGACATTGATATACTTTTTTTGAAAAAAGACAATGAGATATTTTCTATATTATAACATTTAAGCTCATTTCATTAGAAATTACCTAGGAATTTAAACAGATAGAAATGTATTTCTTCACAGAGAACTCATAACATTAGTTCATATCTCCTCTGAAGATCAGAGGATGACTTGAAAGATTAATGGGATTAACTTTAAAAAGTGATGAAATTTTCATAAGGTAGAATCTCATAAGATGTAAAACAGACTTAAATGCAGTTTAATGAAATTTTCAGTGTCATTTGAAACTACTCTTCCTCAAAAAATTCTCTGGGAAAGAAATAGACAAAAAGCTATGTAAAAAGAACAAAAACTGACTGAACAGTACCAAGGTCTAGGACCACCATAAACTGGTTTTTACTACATTGATTAACTATTTGGTCTGCAAAGTTACTTTCTGGACTTTGACTCAATAATGGTTTAACCTAGACTCAGTGGTTAACCTTTATTTGAAAAGTAAATAATGATCCACAGAAGTTCTTCATTTAGAGATGACTCTGTGGTGATCATTGTCCACAGCATTGCCCTGTGTAGATGGATAACTGTCTCATGATTAACTGCCTCAGGTCCAGTTGGCATAGATACCAAGCAGATTATTAATGAGTCAAGAATTTTCTTTCTTGGTTACTTACAGTTTCTGCACCAAAAGAAGATACTATGGCAACCAGAGTGTAGAGAAGTGATTGAAGGATGTTGCTGAATTGTGACAAAACTCTTTTTCAGGAAATACTGAAGCTATGGGGAAAATATGAAACAGAAATTGAGTCTTAAAAAGGAAAAAAGTAGCCATAAAAGGAGAGAACCAAGAAAGTTTGACCTTTAAAANGGATAAAACCTCACAGATGTAACATAAAATGAGAAGTTACTGCAGGATGCAGAAGTAATAGTAATTCAAAGATCCAAAGGCTTTTGAAAACATCAACTGAAATTTGGTAGTTTTTCAATCACTTTTTGAGCAAGTGTAGTGTGCTAACCAGTTGTCATGACCCATCATCATCACTTTCCAGAAGCATCTAGGAAGTGTTAAGCTCACATGGCTGATATGTTCTGCTGATTTCTGGCATGACAGTTTTTAGTTTTTGCAGTAATCTCATACTTCTACTTTCTCCCTACCATATTATTCCCTTACACATTGAGTGCACATGTTTTGTTAGGAAGACAGAGATCATCTAGTACAGGAATATGAATGAGAACAATGATCAGAAATGGTCTTCAGTCTATCATTTAGTAGCTATNCAGAAAATAAATCTTGATAAANAGGCTGAGATGTTAATATTGAAGATAGCATGGAGGAGCGTTGCTACAAAGTTTAACTGACTTGTGATAAAGAAATTTTCATTCTCATCTCTAGGAAGGCATGCAGGGAGAAAGGGAGGGTATTAGTGGACTGCTAGAGATGGGTGGAAAATAAGCAAGAGTGGAGGGACTTGGGCTAGACCCTCAATAGTTTCATGATTTCCTTTGCATATACTTGAGATAAGTGGAACCTTGAAAGAACTTATGGGAAGATGTTGGCCAATAATAGGGAGCCCTGTATATTTCCAAAAAAATAATATTGAGTTGATTCTGAAAACCTACATTTGAAGGAGAGCAGAGAGGGTTCTGTGGCTTTTGGATTAGAGCATTCCAGAGTGTGATGCTCTCCTGGAATTCCTATTTTCTAAGCATAGAAGTCACAGAAAGGAAGACAGCATTTGAATGTAGGGATTAGCATAGTTAAGTTGTGGAATATTAGCTCAGTGAACACTGAAGTCAACATCTAAACAGAAAAGAGCTTCAAGAGAAACAAATCCAACTCTATAACCATAATATGTGTTTTATTTAACAAAATATTTTAACATTAGTCTTATTCCCTCCTCTAATGACCTCACGGTAAGATACCCTGGCCACTTGTGTTTCAGGGTTTATANATACAGCATAACATTGCCTACACTTAATGGTAGAGAAATTAATCAATTGGACAAACTTATAAAACTACAAAAACTCTCATTAATGGCTTGAGTATTCACCCAACAGCCAACATTTAAAGACTAAAGTAGGAGCCTACAGAGCTTGAACTGAAGAAAGACTTCCTGATTCAAAACATTGCTGCTTAGAAAATGCCAGCAAACATAAGACTGGGCTTCCTAAGGTTCAGGAAGGATTTCAAAAATGGTTGGTTTGCCTATGGTAAAATCCGAGCCAGAACTAGGGAAAGAGGGAGCATGGATATGGTCTCCAACTGGGCTGATGTCTAGTAATTGGTCTCTAAGACACAACAATTACTTTTCAGGTGTCTGACAATGAAGACCCAAATGCAGGCTGCACTCTAAAAATTTCCCAACTATTTGCTATCTGCAAATNCATTACTTGAAAATAGCCTATAGATTCTGGCCTAAAACACAGAGATTCATCTCCTTTCTGATAAATACCTAAAAAGGGAAGAAGAGGCAATGGAAGAAATATGACAAACCCACCACTCGGTTCACTTGGGTGACTATTTCCCTAGACCCTTTGTCGCCTCTCCATCAGTATTAACCACACAGGCCAATTAAGCCTAGCTCTGCTTGTCCACAGGGATTCTTTTCATACAAAATTGCAATTCTTTCCAAGAGTCTCAGTATTACCTAATGGCCTGCATAGAATCAGTGTGATGGTCTCTGGCTACCTCCCAGGAGACGAATTGATCACCATGGTAATAATCAGAGGCTCTCGTCCTATAGAGGGACAAGGTAAAATCCACAGAACCTCGCAAGAAGCATATTTGATTATCTCAAGAGCTGCCTCCTCAGAGTAGGCTGCTGCCGCCGATTAGGCTGTTCCCACACATGCTGTAGGGTCCGTGCCAAAGTGTGGAGAGAGACATATGGTTGGAAACTGAGCTGGGAAAACATGCCAACTTCTGCTGCTGTCCAGCTGCCTCTGCTCTAGTGGTCTGGGTCAGCACTGAGTTAGACGCATGCTGCCCCAGGAAAAGGTCCTGATGGATATTACCAGAAATACAACTGGATAGCAATCAGTCAGCTGCTCCACTGACAATACAGTAGGAGGAAAATCCAGGCAAGCTGATCTTACAAAAATGCTAGAAAAAGCAACAAGAGTCTAATTCCCAACCTTACTCTCATGAGGTTACATTTTATGATACTTTTGTGAAGATCANAACTGCTAAAGAGCAAACTACATTTAATTAAATGTTTTCTGCTATACTGACCCCAAATAGATTGTTGATATTTATTTGAAGTATCCCTCTGCAAAGAGTAACTAATATATAGATAAATAGGAGAAATGTATAAGAAAATATGCTTCTTTTGTTTAACTGCTATAATAAAACCTAAATGCATGCCACATGGGACCAAGTATCTTTTTGCGCTACTACAGTGTGAAGTCAGAGAGTTCTCAATGAATAACACTGGACTAGACACAATCAATGTGTGCATTTTCATTAATAAGGAGTAACACACACTTCCCTTCATGACTCTGTGAGTACAAAGGCCTTCAGGGCACACATTCACAGACTTCCTTTCCTTTGTCCCTGAAAATAATCTAAGAACACTTTTCTATAGATCATCCAGGGAGCAAAATATTTTCTAATTCCTCGTTGAAGCTTCCTGCTCATGTAAGGTCAGAGGTTGACATGTAGCCCCATAAGGCAGGAGAGATGTGGGCTAACGGTCAGACCACTTCTCAGGGGGGCTCTGTGCAATGAGCTCCGGGTAGAAAGATGGTCGCTTGCAGGACTTTAATGAGCTTGTTGGAAACTGCTGCACTGAACCCAAACACAGAATGGCTTCACAATTAGAAGCTGGAATTGTCTCTTCTCTTACTGTTCTGTCACATTTTTTTTGTATTGGNTGTTAATAGGTCTTTCCAACTCTTTCTAACTAACACCTTAAATAGACTGCAATTAAACAATTCAGCAATGCTATGCTGTGTAGGATAGATCATACNTTCTATTTTCAAAACTCAAATCCACCCCTGTCTTCCTTTGTGTTCTGTTGTGCTAACTTGTACTCAGTTAAGTGTAGAATGGATAGAGTGTTTTACAGAGTCGTGCTTTGCTTAGACCCATTGCTATTTGAAATACACAGCAGCCACCTTCTTTGATGTGATAGTTGAATGAATTTAATCTACATACTTGATCTGTGAGTCTCAGCATCCTCAATGCTTAAAGAAATTGAGATGTGTGTGTATTTTTCACAGGTTTCTGATGGTATTTAAATGTTATACCTCTTTGTACTTCTTATTAAACAAATCTCAATTTGTATAAACTTTAGTTACCATAAATACTGTGTATGTGCTTGTTTGGTGATTAAAAAGAAGAGAAATTCCTCCATAAATAGTATTATTTTAAGGAAGCTAATCTAGTAGACTACATGTTTGAATCTGGCTTTACCTATAGAAAAGATTACCATATAATAATGCTTATAGTTTATACAATGTCCAAGTCATCCTAAAATATGACATACCTCAGGGCAGAAATACAGGAACCAATGTNTATAAATGTGTGCATTTATATTTTAATCTTAAATATGGAACCACATTTGGGTGTGTTGCAAGTTAGGCTACAGCGAATTAGATCATAGGACAGATGAAAAAAAGAGGGGTTCAAATGGGAGAGAAAATCTCAGGACAGTTTGAGGAGTGTGTCACCAACATGAGTTTTACTTTAACAGACAATGAGACAACATTAATTTAATATTCTTCTTTCTTACCTATACATTTGTTTCCTTGGCTTTTGGAATGAAGTAATCCTACTCATTCAATATTTTGTGTTTCTTAACAGATTCATTTCTCAGCATAATATTTTTAAGAAGCCACATCCTCAAATTACCAGTGAGACAAAATGGACTTATAAGGGCAGTAAGGAATCTAGAAACTACCTTACTTAGTTTGGGGGGGGAGGGTTTTTCTTTCTTCAAAATTAGTTGTCTGTAGGCTTGCTCTGTGTTCCTTAGTAAGACTATGGACATGTGAAGGTTCTAGGAAGGCTTATTAAGTTAAATATAAGGATATATGGTTGAAGTAACACTTAAGTCACTCCAGAAATACACTGAGAATGCTGGATGGAAGTGAGTTCCAGGGAAGTGGGGGGAGGTATCAAGCAGAAATTAAATGGTGATGCAACCGATCCTACTACCAGATGAAATCTCTCTTCTGAGAGTAGAGAGTAGAGTAGATAGATCTGAGATTTCTCGATACCACAAAAGCCCTTCCATTTTTTTTTTTTAACTTAGCCAGCTCAGGATTCAGACAGCAAGTTAAAGCAAGAGAACAGTTAAATGCAACTACAATTGGAAAGAAAACTTAAGAGGGGACTGTAGACACTCCGCAGACATGGGCAAACAGGCCGATTCTATTGTAGCCACTGGAGGTATAACAGGGTAGGGGACTCCACCCAAATCCTCACCTCCATGTCATTTATATCCTAGAAAGGAGTCATTAGGAGAGGTCCTTGTCTCCTTCTGTAAGAACAGAGCTTAAAGGGAAAAAAAAGTGGGAAGTAAAAAGAAAGCATAATTGTGCCAAGAAGGACTTTTTAGAATGAATGCAATTCAGCCTAAATACATCCCAAGACTGCTTATCAGTGAAATTTATTCCGCATTAAGATTTCGCTGGTTTTCTCCAAAGCTTTGCAGTCTATTCATTCAGAGGGCAGCACCTTTCTGCTCCATTCCCCTCTTTAAGTGCCCCCAAATGACCATCTAACTCCATCAATATTGATTGCTTTCCAGGGTCACCACTTACCAGATGTTACATCCATCAAGGCAAACAAGTACCCCTTGACATATTGATTACTTCATCTTTCTTGTCTTTTGGGCAGAACCTCCCTTCTAATTAATGTATTGCTCATTCTATCAGTGTAGACACAAGACCATACTGTCTACCCAATTATAAATTCAGCTGCCTGATTCTTGCAGCTGTTGTTTCCAGTGTCTGCTTCAATGGTCTTGAACCCTGGTTCTTATGGTCTCACTTTAAGAGAAATGTGAACCCTTTGCTGAGTCCTAGTTACATTATCTCCTCAGCTTGTGTTTATATTTTCCAAAGCCATCTTTGGCTTCATCACACATAAGCATCTTCAGCAGTGAGTAGCTCGACCTCCAAGGGCCTTCAGTAATCAAATAACCCCTCACTTTCTCTGTGCTTTTATACTTAGTTTCTGCTTAGTTCTGGTTACCTCCAGGAATAGTTGCTGNNCTCTGGAGGTCAACCATATGGGCATTTGTGTTAATAACCTCCGCAAGTCACCACACATTGATCTTTGGTTTCCTAGAACACTCATATTTCTCTCCCTGGAATTAGAAGCTCAGCTATCTGCCAAGGGACCTCTTCACAGATGTGCTCTGATTTGAACCAGCTGAGGATTCTTTATCATGCTGTTATAGAGGACTAAAACCTCAATAGCTCATGTAGTCCTTCTATCTTAGTGAGGGTTGCTGCATTCTTGCTGTCCAGTCAAACCAGTACCTCAGCCGTAGATTAATACCACCTTGCATATATCCTTGAAGGAGAAAATTTGTTGCTGTGATTCTCTCCTTCATAAAGGCTTCAATTCAGTAAGTGGTTAGGATTAAATTATGCAATCACTTCATCTATCTGTTTGAAAGCCTGTCATTCCTATGCCAAGTTTGCCAATACTCTCAATACTATGAGGAGTAGAGAAGGGAGTGAGATGATGCTGGGTAATAGAATTCAAAATACCATGAAGCCCATAAAATGGGAAGTAAGTGATAAATAATTTATATTTATCAGAATGGCTGAATTTTATTACAAGTTCTGCAATATGATAGCCTCTCTCAAAGCATGCTGGGGTGGGCAAAAGATGAGAATTTCAATACTTTACCAGAGCAGGGTTGAATTCCTAGACCTCCCAACTTGATATGGACCTGGGGGGCTTTTACTTCATCCATCCCTAGGATAAGGGGGGGATGTTTCTCATACAAAATAGGGGTTGATAAACAGATAAAAGAATCTAATGCAATCTGGAAAGGGTAGTAAATTACAGCAGTAAGTAACAGAGATAAAAATACCGTTGATGTTTCTATTCTTGCCTCTCTCCCAACTGTCCCTATATAAAAAAGACAAATCAGGGACCTGGCTCCATGGGAAGACTTTTCACTGTTTTCAAGTCCAATTTTGGCAGACACATTAAAATGGAAGGATACAAACACAGATAATGTATCAATCAGCACTTTGCTTGGCCTTAGACTCACATTTTCTTTGTAAAGCTGGACTTCAGTTTCCCAAGGATTAGTTCAGAGTAAGTGCTACATTTGAGAGGAAGCTGTTTGAAGGTGGAAATCACAGCCAGACTTCATTGTTGCCTCTTGAACAATTCTTTACCCAGTATCTTACATGGTCCAGGATACAAGATAGTGAATGATGAAGAAATAGATTAAAACCAGAGGAAAAAATGGACTGTCTTGTTAGAATTCCTCAGCATAGCCCTGCTTAAGAAAAGTCATGAAATAAAAAATTTCTCTAAAAGTCCCCCAGATGACCAAGTTTTTGTGCCTACCCAGAAAGAAAAGGAGCAAGAAGCATTTAATTATATGTTACTACTTGACAAGAAAATATAATGAATAAAAGTTTGTATCTACATTTATAATAAAACAAATTGTTTGAAAAACAAATTCCAACTAATTTTTTTGGGGGGGTTAATGATTCATAATCACAAAACAAAATCCAACCCATCTAGATGAACAGTTAGGCCATAGCTTCTTGTTTTTGTAAATAAAGCTTTATTGGAAACAGCTGTCTCTATCCATTTGCCTGTGGCTGCCATCGTGTTATATAATAGAAGAGTTGAATAGTTAAAATGGAGAATGTATGTATTGAAAGCCTGGTCAACTTACTAATCTGCCTCTTTACTAACTAATACCTGCTCATCTTTGGTCTAGATACTTAAATTGATTATGTTTTGTTAAAAGTGGTTGGATTAACTGTTCTGAAAGCTGAATTCAGATTTGGCTGTCATGGCAGGTTTGAATGTCCAGTTGTTAGTTGTCACTTACTTGTTCCTTTAGAGGGCTGATCGGTATTTTAATCCATAGTCATGAAATTATATTGCTGCTTCATTTGTTTGCTTTAAATATCTTCAGAGCTCAGATAACACAATGGTATGTAAATTCCTTAAGCAATGACCAAGCTTCCTATTCCCTAACTCTTTCTTCATGAACATGGACCAAATTGCCTTGTCAGTACGAAACAGCAGCACCTTTGGAAAATTACTTACGCATTCATGGTGTGTCACTTCTACTTCCTACTTGCCTTGTCTGGATGTATTTATAGNTATTAGAGAGAAAATAGTCGCTTGGTTCTCCCTGATAGACGTTAATAATTTGTAAGAGGAAATAAAATGAAGGAGAGAAGGGAACCAGGAAGCAGACTTCTCTGATAAAAATGACACTTGACAAGGATGACTTTGTTGTGTGGGAGACTCTTGTTGGTTAGTTGATTGTTTTGGTGTTGTGTGATGGTTCAAGGCTGGCCTAGAACTTGCAATTCTCCTGCCTCAGTCCCCCCAGTACTTTAATTATAAGCATACCCTCCCATGCCAGCTTCTAATGTTTTCTTTTTCTTTTAGATTAGTTGGCTACGATAGTTGGACTGGTTAGTCTTGGGTTTTCCTTTATTATTATTATTATTATTATTATTATTATTATTATTTGGCAACTTCACACTTTTTTTGGAGACAGGGTCTCACTGTGTAACCCTAGCTAACTTGGAACTCACTATGGAAACCAGGCTATCCTTGAACTCACAGAGATTTATCTGTCTCTGCCTCTTGAGTGCTAGGATTAAAGGTGAATGCCACCATATCCAGCTGTTTAAATATATTTACATAACGAATTTTAGTCATTTTTACCCCATTCCCTTTCCTCAACCCTTCCCCCTGGCTCCCTCCTCACCAAGTTCTCTCCCTCCTTTCACATATTTTTCTATAGGCAGTCCATCTACTAAGTTTGATTAGAGTTATGTGCCAGAGCATGGGTAGGAGGTTGTTCAGCAGAGAAAGGGCAATTTATGCATGTCTACACCCCTGAAGAAAGTGACACCCCTCCCCAACAAGTGTTAATTTTGAGAAGAAATGATAGTGGAGTGCACCGTCCCACTTGGGACAGCTACAACAGTTCCCCCAAGCCTCGGGGAACATTGAGGAAGAGGGGGTGAAAAGAATGTAAGAGTAAGAATGGGCAGTGTATGACACAGTTGCTGTACTCATGAAGTCCCCATCGCTGTGGTTACTTGTCCAAGATCTGCACNGGATTGGGTCTGTCAGTATTTCATGAATGAGGGAGGGCCCATGAGTCTCCTCCTCCCAGAAGGNCAATTACCTTGCATTTTTCACACCACTATTTTATAGTATACATATAAACTTCAAACTTTTAGCATGTTTGAACAGAAAGCAAATATTTATTGCTCAAGTCACTTTTTAAATGACTGCTATTTGTTCTTTGATAATTTTACACATGCATATAATGCATTTTGATCATATTCAACTCCTGTTACCCTCCCTTACATCCTCTTCTCCTTTCCAGCAAGTTTAGCTTCTACTTTGTCTTTTGCCAAATCCTTTTACCTAGGACCCCTTTCACTTAAAAAAGAAAATGCAATATTGAACCTACTATACTAAACCTAGTAACATTTAACACGGCTTCAGAATCCCAGGAACTGGAATTANAGTATTATGTCCTATCCCAATTTTACTCATTGACTTGCTATGTAAACTTAAGTCATGTATTTCCACGTTTTCAATTTCCGCATATGTATAAAATGGTTGCACCAATGTCTTTTTCCATTCAGCTCACTGCACGATGTCATGATGAGATGAGGTAATGTTTGTGAATTTGTCAGGGTGTGATCCAGTGAAAGATGTTATTATATGATTTCGGTCTTGACATCTTCCCAAACTATGGATGATATTAAAAATGTGATGGTCATGAACATCTACAGTCACACTCCACAGTTGACTGTGCAATTCTCCTTGCAAATTTGAGAGTTCAGATTTTATTTTGATGTAATAAATGAGTATAATTAACTTTTATTGTGTGCATTATTTGTGAGACTGTTTTACCACCTTAAGTATGGCTATATTTCTCAATAGTACTCAAGGGTTATCAAGCTGTGAAGAGCTGTCATTAACAAATAAATAAATAAATAAATAAATAAATAAATAAATAAATAAATAAGCCAAGATGATTTCATTTCGAGATTTGAGTTTTCTTTTATTGCCAGAATTAATAAAATGTTGCTGTTCAAAATGAAATTGTTTTCTTTCCAGTACTTTGTATTTTTGCCTGGTTAAAGAAACAGCAATAACATGATTAGATGTCAGTAATTAAATATCTCGGCAGAACAGTTTCTTAATAGCATATATTTAGAACACANCCATACCCCAAACATTCAATTACATGGATACGGCTTTAATATTTAACAGCTTGTTTCTTAACTACCAGCCTTCTGGTGAGCCGATGTTGACTGGGGATGAAGGAAAGCAAGCAGTTTAGTGTCAAATTAAAGGAAGTAGAATATATTATGATGGTACTTTTTATGTTTTGTTGTTCTCATATTCAGCTTAGCATAATGTTTTTATTTAATATATCTAACTATCAATTTATCTTTCTTGTTTTTAGCAATAGAAACCTTCAATTTTCTCCAAGNAAAATGAAGNTCTACCCAAGGACTAAGACATAAATAAGATAAAATAAGTCATTTCATATAAGCATCATGAAAAACAAACAATTGTTAAAAAGCAATAGGTGTTAAGTAGGAGAAGCTAGTCCAGTGATAGTCCATGAACTATTAACTTGAGGATGAAGATGGAAAGACTAGCAGAGACCCTTGCTACGTGCAGTGAACAAACTGAGGAAACTGGACAACTAAGATTGGTCTGGTANCATTGTGATGATGACCTGAGACCCCAACTGGCAATCTCCAATCTTCGAAAAACCCAGAAGTGAAAGTGTGCATGGATGCTGAATGGGAATGAGAGGAGGAGTGAATGAAGTTTGAAAACATTGAAAAGCCTGCCACTTTCAGTGATGCAACTGGGACACCAACCCAGCAACAAAACCTTTGATCTACAGTATGTCCTGCCTGCAAGATTGCTGGGACAATGGTGGCTCTGAGCTTGTGGGTGTAGACAACCAGTAATTGGTCTAACTTGGGGCCCATACTACAACAAGGAGTTTATGCCAGACACTGCCTAGATAGCCAGAAACCAGAAGCTAGAAGGGACAGAGACCTAGGATAGAACCAAACACAACTGGCAAAATGAATAAATGAATAATAATAATAAAATGTTTAAGTCAATGAAATTATTCCTAATGGTATTCTGCTATACTAAAATATTGGTGTCTAGCCCAATCATCATCAGAGAGGCTTCCTCCAGCAGCTGATGGGAGCAGATAAAGAGACACTAGATGGAGCTTGGGGGAATCCTGTAGAAGAGGAAGAATTGTAGGAGCGAGAGCAGTTGAGAACACCAGGAGAATANATCCCACAGAATCAACTAAGCAAGGCTNATAGGTGCTCACAGAGACTGAAGTGACAATCACAGAGCCTGCATGGGTCTGCTCTAGGTCCTCTGCNTATATGTTGTGGTTGTTTAGCTTGGAGGTTTTGTAGGACTCCCAATAGTGGGAGTCNGGGATGTCTCTGACTCTTTTGCCTCCTTTTGGAACCCTTTACATCCTCCTACTGGGTTGCCTCATCCAGCCTTGATATGAGGGTTTGTGTCTAGTCTTATTGCATCTTGTTGTGCTGTGATCAGTTGATAACCCTGGGAGGCCTGCTCTTTTCTGAAGGGAAATGGAAGAGCAGTGGCTCTAAGGGAGAGAGAAGATGGAGGTGTGAGGGAGGAGTCGGGGGAAGCTGTGGTCAGGATTCATTGTATGAGAAAAGAATGTGTGTGTGTGTGTGTGTGTGTGTGTGTGTGTGTGTGTGTGTGTGTGTGTCTATCTGTGTGTAAATAGAAAATCCTGACAATAGTAGTATTGTTAGTAAGGTAAGTAAGCACTGACTTTGTAGGAAACCATAGTGTCAGACATCTTGGTAAAGAGAAATGGTGGATTTACTTGTTTATTTTTNAAAAAATCCATCTTTTCCCATGGGAAACTAGAACTATCTTTCCTGTCTTGGCCAGTCCCAAATGGGATGACTGGTTTGGGATTGGAGGACCTGGATTCGGCTATAGAGCAATGTTGCAAAAGGCAGTCTGGCCTTTGCCGCTGAGCAGAAAGATGGAGCCTGGGTCTTGAGCGCATCTTTACTGTACTGTTGTGTTTTGGTGGTGTACACATGATGTAGAAGCCCGTGGAGGATTCTGAGAATGAGTGTGTGTGTGTGAGACAGTACCCACATTCTCAACTTTAAGCCATTACAGCTTCTTTTTCCCAGAAAACAAAGGGTTTTGGTGTTGCATTTCAGACACTAACTGAAGTTCTGGCTACTGGTACAGCACAAGAGACATATTTTACAAACTAATAGCAATAATAAAGGATGGACACTCTTTAGGTTTGGTTTGGCTTCATTTTTAATTATTCTAGAGAAAACGCTGATGAATGGTCAGGTCTCTGGTTCCAATCTTTTCATGAAGTTGCCTTTTCCTGGTAATACGGTTCATGTGTGAGTGTAGCTGTGGGGGGAGTGGAGAAAAAGAAAACTNGGGAGTTAGAAGATATAGAGAAATAAAAGTATAGTTATTACAAATAAGAAATACAGGCTTCAAAGACAGAAAAGCCACAACCCAAACCAAAATTTTAATGCCTGAAAATTGGCATCACAAGAGCAAAGCTCTCTTGTGATTTGTATTGTGGCAGTCAAATGTTCCCAGAACATTGTATCAAAGAGTTTAGAAAACAAATGTACAGCAGCAAATGCACCCTCAAAACTGCAAAGTCCAGGTAACTATTTTGAATTGCAAATGGCAAAAATGTAATGTTTGAATGATCTGATAAGATAGACATTTGGAAACTGAAAAAGTAAATAAATAAAATAAAAGCAGTCATTTCTTCTAAGAGTCACGAAAAACAAATAAATGTTAAAAATAAATAAGTGTTAACTAAGAGCCCAGTGATGGTATCTGATTTACAAATGTTTGTGCTACTTGGAAGGACACAAGATATCTTAGACAGGACACAACAAAACCACCNGTGCTTCTCTTGGTAATGGGAGGAATAAAGAATCCAGAATCAAAACAGGGGCCCATGACCCCTTTATATAAAGGTAAGTGTGAATGTATAAATAAATGAAATTATCGCTAATTTATATATGTTTACTTTGCTTTTAAAAGATTTACACTTTCCCAAAATTTTTATTTTGATTCCAATTTTCATGACCGTTTCCTGTATACTGTTTGCTATATATTCTCTGCCTGTGAAATTCAATACTTTTTGCTACCAAACGAAAGAGCTAGGCAGCTACTAGAATCGGGAGAGTGAGGACCTTCAAATATCTATGAAGGCAGAAACTATTTCTGGATCCCCATGGCAATCATGATGGGGACTGTTTAAAGAGCAAGATGTTCACCAGATACTGATTCACTTCTGTGGTGGAGAGCAATAAATCAGTCTGTCGGATCCAGCACATAGCACTGAGGACGAAATCAAACCACCAGGCTCAAAGAGGCACCAGTCTTTCCTTTCCTAGGTGACTCTGGGGTAGATGCTAACTGTCCAGTTTTCAGCCTGTTACCCATGAGATGACAACTACTCACAGCTTCCAAGTCCTGAAAATGTCACAGTATTTAAGCCTAGAGTGCATTTGGTGCTCAATAAGTATCAGAACAAAGTTGAAACATTGCTGAAGAAGAATCAAGGCAGGACTCACGTGACAGCTCAGTCGATAAAGTGCTTGCCACGCAAGCACAAGGACCTAAGTTCGATCCACACAATCCACATTTAAAAAGCCAGGCATAATTTGGGGGAAGTGGAGACAGCCAGATCCCTGGGGCTCACTGGCTAGTCAGCCTAATCTATTTAGAGAGTTCCAGGTCTGGGATAGACCTTGGTCTGGAGGGAAAAATAAAAGTTGGACAGTCCCAGAGGAATGACACTCAAAGTTGTTCTGTTACATACATGTATTCACACCTTAACTGCAAACATACTTATANACACNCACCTGCACACACACATGATAGGAAATAGATAAAGAGAAGGCTGTATATGAGAGAGAGGGGAGGGAGTACTTGTTTGGGTTGCTACAGATCTCCTGAGGTGGTAAGTAAAGAGGGATGGAGGAGGAGGGCTTTTATCAAAGTTGAGTGAAAGAGTAAAATAAGCTACCCCATAGCTGACTTGGAACTCTGTGTAGTCATTACAGTAGTGGGGTTAGGCAGACATGAGAGGCTCAGTCTTGCACTTCACCTCTGATCTTTCAAATATCATTCATAGCATGTAGCTTTGAACTTTTGTGACGATGATGATGACAATAGATGGTGTGATCAGAAGCGGACGGAGTACACTAAATGAGAAAAGTTGTTCTTAGACCTCAATATTCTGGTTATTAATTAATGCTTGATAACCATTTGCAAATAGTTGGCATTCTGGTGATCCTGTAGCTATTCCAGACCATCCTCCATGGGGCACTGAGTTCTTTGCATGCAGGTAAGAGAGGCCAGAGGGAAAGTGCTTAATCTTTTTGCAGCATATTGAAGACACTGAGGCCCCAAGTGAGATGCCACTGAACAACTCTGCTTTGTGCAAACTTCAGTTCGTCTGAGTTAAAATGAGCAATGTAGCAGAGGACTGCTCCCTTCTGCCCCTCAGCTGCATTCTCTAGCCAAGATCATAATCAATATTCCTTATCACTGAATGGCCTATCAATGACTGAAATGGAAAAAATAGTTTATTTCTGACTTGTCTTTCAAGCTCCATCCCAGAGCTGGGGATCGTGATAAAGAAGAGCAGTAAACATCCTTGCTGTGGTGGGGCTGCAAGAAGACAAACACTGCTCATTCTCAATCTGTTAGGAGGGAAAACGAAAGCCTGTTGTAGAAGCAATATTTCTGCACAATCCTCTCTGATCATTCCCACCAGGGTCTGCTCAGCTTAAAAGGCACGCTACCTAAAAAGGAAGAAGAGGGGGAGAGCATTGCTGAGGGTAATATGAACATGTAAAGGGAAAGGCGCAGGAGAATACGTCGGAGAGATAGCATTAAAACCTCTTTTCACACCCCACACAGAAGAAACCTTATCTTCCAAAGCAGAAAAAAAAAATGCCTGATGAATATATGAGCTGCTAATGCTACACCAGAGCTGAGATTCCATCTTGGAGGCAAAAGGGATGATCTCATTGTGGTACTTTGAAAAGAAGCCTCCAGAGAGTGAGGAGCAACTGCCTCCACTCTAAGATGGGCCACTGTGATACCTCACTCTGAGCTGTCTCTGTTGGAAGCTCTCACAGCATCCTAGATTTTTATGGGATTTGACAGAAACAGGGGTGTATGGAGACTCCAGGGTGATTGTTGTTTTTATAAACCTCCTGTTTCAACAAAACAAACAGCAACAACAAAAATGTAGTGTGAAGGTATTAGCTCAGAAAATGGTTAGCTATTTTAAGTGGGTAGTTATAGCCAAGTCATGATGATCAGACAGTGCTGAGGGAAGATGGACTACTGAGAAGTCTGGACCTACCATTTAATTAGCTGTCAACTCATAGAAATAAACAAGCTGAAACCTGTTCAACTTGCATAAAGTGACTTAAATGCAATTCCTTAAAAATACTTTAGTGAGGACTGGAGAGAAGGCCCAGTGCAGCATTGCTACCCAAGCCCCCAGTAAGATGGAAAGAGAGAATCGACTCTACAAAGTTTTCCTCTGAACTCCACACACTGACTGGAGCACTATAGCATATGTTCACACACACACACACACACACAATTGTTAAGAATCTATATGTAGGAAAAAAATCCTTGATCCCATAAAGAAATATCAATGCAGTGAAATGGGCCAACTACTATTTCTCACTTAGATACCTTAGTATTTCCCTTGCCCAGGGTTTCTGAACTTATTGTTGGGAGAAAGGACTGTCTTGCATTGCTCACAACATTTCCAAAGTCTTAAAAGAAAAATGATGTCACTCCCCACACATGTTATGATAAAGATGTCTCTAGAGTTTTCAAATGTTTCTAGGAAAAGCGATATGCAACATCAACCCCAGTTCAGAGCCACCGAGGCCCACCCACTTTCCACCGAGCAGCATACTGCTTCCTATACTGCTGGCAATGCCACCAGTATAGGTGTATCTCAGGAGTATCTCAGGATTCACTTCCAGTGGGCCTATCCACCTTCTCCCTAGCTAGTGATTCTGGTCATTGTGTCCCCTTAGATGGCCCTTGTACAAATACTCCAATACCATCCTCTGAGCTTTGGTGTCCCTCCCAAAAGTCACATGTTGAAGCCTAACTCCAAGGAAATGGTATTAGGAGGTGGAGCCATTGGGGGCAAGCAGGCTGTTAGTGGGGACCCCACAAGAATGAGATTGGTGCCTTAAAGGAGATCCCAGAGAAATTCCCCACCACTTCTGTCAGGTGAGGTAAGAAGATGCTATCCCAAATGAGGAAATTGGCTGTCATCAGACAAGTCTGCTGTTATCTTGATCCTGGTATCTGTGATTTCCAGAGCAGTGAGACGGGCATTTCTGTTGTATACAGTAGGGATTCATTAGAGATCCAACACAAACTAAGACATCCAGCTAGCTGATGAAGTAGACAGCAGGAAATAGACAGCATCATTGCAGAGCTGGCTGCCTTGTGTTCAAATTTGACTTTTAGAACTCAAAAGACATGGAATTTTTAGTCATCATTTTTCTTTGAGTCTCAGTTTCTTATACAAAAACAGTATTTTTAAAGTGTATTTCTCTCTGTCTCTCTGTCTCTTTGTCTCTGTCTCTGTCTCTCTCTCTCTTTGTCTCTCTCTCTCTCTCTGTCTATCTATCTCCTATGTATGTGTGTGCACATGTGTGTGCAGGTACCCACAGAGGACAGAAGAAGGTGTTGGATCCCTGAAACTGGAGGTACAAGTGGTTGTATACTGTCAGACTTGGGTGCTGGGAATCAAATTCAGTTCCTCTAGGAGTGACAAGTGTTGTTAATTGCTGATCCATCTCTCCAGCTTTGCTGTTCCTCAGTTTTTTTTTAGCTCTAAGAATGTTTTAGATTTAATAGTCATAACTACCCTATGGCANTATTGCTAATTAATTGAAGTCAAGAGATACTAAACTCATGAGGAATTGGAGCACATTGGTTACAATTTAAGGTTAACACAAAGGTCTATTTTGAGAATATTTGACTAAGATGAGAATTAAAATCATCACTGTTGAGAAGTAAGGAGTGGTCAGGAAAGGTAAAGAGGGGCACAAGTGGGCTCACCTGGGCATCTGCGGGCAGCTTAAAGATCACAAGGAGGGTTGGAGATATGGCTCTGTGGTTAAGAGAATATATTGGCTCTTACAAAGGACCTGAGTTTGGATCCCAAGTTGAGTGGTTCACAACTCTTTGTAACTCCAGGTCCAAGAGATCTGCTGCTCTCTTCTGCTCTCCTTGAGTACTTGCATTCACACACACACACACACACACACACACACACACACACACACACACATTTCAAAACTTAATTTAAAGATTACAGTGGTATGGCCCAGAAAACAAAAATTATGAATGTACAAGGATGGAAATAAAAATAGCTGGCATTGAAAGTGAACAGTCATGAGACCCAAATAGGTATAAATTAATCAAGCAGTGATAATCCTTCTCTGTTTCACTGTATTTCCCTGGCCAACTATTTTTACCTCATTGATTGTTTGCTAATTTTTAATTGTGTATCTGTTTGTAAAAGAACTCTCCATTTCCATTAGATTTTACTTGCTCATTCTTTCATGGGTTGGCTTACGATTTCAGAGTCAAAACATACTATTGATGACATTTTACCTTTCCATTGCACTCATTATTGTAGCACATGAAAAGGGAAAAAATGCTTGGAAAATCTCTTCACTGCATGGAAAGGAGAGGAAGTGTTAAAACTTCCACCAGTTTAAATAATTAGATTTCCCAAAATTTGCATCGCATTGTTAATTCCATTTACAGAGTGCAATTCTCTATGTTTACAATAGCACATTTAAAGTAAGAAGGTAAAATTTGGTAAGTACCCCAGACAGTGTGCCCTTTTAACACAGTGTAAGTATAAAATTTGTTATTTAACTGGGGCTTGAGGTAGTAGGTGAATATATGCTTTTACTGTAACAATGGTCATGAAAAATATTATTGTAAGGCATCAAAATTATAAAGGGGTAGCCGACAAGCGCATTTTTCTCTCCTATGAATTCCTAATAGCCCTGTACAAGTACTATTAGGCCAAGCTTCTGTGAGTAGTGGTGGGAAAATTAAAGCAGACAGGCGTCTCTTTAAGACACTTGGTACAATTTAGTTTGACTTAATAGGATCTTTCTCTGGGAGCCTGCCTGCTCACCTAAACAGTTTCACCAAGCTTCAGAATGGGTTAGTGTGAGAAATGTTGGCTGCTTTGGATCATGTTGGCTGCTGAGCTGTTTGATTTTCTTTGGCACGAGGCAGGGGGCTCTTACCTGGCAGTTTGGTGCTTCCCTATTCATGAGAGCTCCCTCCCTTTTGTCACAGTTTCAGCAAATGGGCATCTGACAGCAACTTGCTGTTGGTCCTTCTCTGCTCGGTACTGTGTCCATACTTCTTCCTCACTTCTCTCCTGTGCATCTCTGGGTGTCTCCCACGATACCCAGTTTTAGGTATTACGTAAGTTACTTCTTAACATCTGGTTCTGTCACTCTATTCCCAAACACCTACAAAAGAGATCTTGTCCCTCTAAAAATACGTCAAATGGCTCAATTAATAGAAGAGAAAACCTATGTCCTCCATTTTCAAATGTCACCATTGCTTTAAATGTTCAGAATTGTAATGATTTTCATTTTTTGATGCATTGTCTATTCCATTTTTGAAAACAGATTAGGGTGCATATACAAACTGTAAATTGCTCCATAGCAAGAAGATATAAGGGAGGATATGGCTTCCTTTTGCATTTTCCATGCGAAGTGGCCAAGAGCTACTTTGATTCCTGTATTTTAAATGCATTTCTGTAACACTCAGAAGACACTGAGTGCACTTTTAGAGTGCACTTCTCAAAACCAAGCAAATGATTTCTATTTTCGTGTTATATTTTTAATCATCATTGTTAGGTATTAGATTTTGGAGAGGTAAATTTCTTTTTCTATGTGCTAGCATGAGACATAAAATTCGTTTATTTTTCAAAATCTTAGAGATAGAGAAGTTATATGTCTAATGAAGGAACTTGGTCACACATGACCAAGGCTACGTGACCCCCAGGCTGTCAACCATGGCAGAGCTTTGGTGAAAAGGAAAGTGATTGTATGTTTGTATATGAGTACACACGGTGCCATTGTTAATGGTGAAACCCCTTAGAGTTAGAGGAAGGTTTCTAAGTTCTAAAATCCCAGAGATAGTTGCTGTTTTGTTGATTTCCCCACATTCCTGAACATTTTATCTCCCCTGGGCCTCACTGACTGGCCAGCTTCAGTAAAGGAATCATTTTTATAAAACCTCGAAACTAGCCGGCTACTGGCAGGAGACTGCTAGTTACAGCACCGTAACCACGAAACCCAGGCTCAACTTTTATACCATCTGGAGTTCTTTCGAAAAAGCTTTTGCAAAGCAGCTTGTGGGTACTNATTTGTTTATTTTTTCAATGCTAAAGGTTGAAGTCAAGGCCATACACATGTTTAACAGGTGCTCTGCCACTGAGCTACACCCCAGCCCTGGGACTTCTGCAATAGTTATATTGTGAAGCTCAGAGTGGCTAGCCTTGGAACTTGCTATCTAGCCTACCCTGGCCTCAGACTTGCATCCACCAGTTTNATCCTCTTGAGTGCTAGGATTGCANGCATGCACCATGGTGCCACAACCTAGAAAATTATGTTTTTACATGAACAATTGTATCTGTGATCAACAAAAGAAGGAATAAGCCCTAGTTTCTAGTATTATAAAGAAAAAGAATTTATGACATTTGAATGTAGGAACTAATAATAGCTCTCGAAAGTGATGCTATGGAAATCTGGCACTAATGTTTGCATAAACGCATGTCTTTCACAACCCGTGTTTATGTAGTTCTGCCTTCCTTTAGGAAAGGTGCCCATTACATATTTGTTGATATTCTCTTACCTTTGTGCTGTTCATGTTGCTTTGTTTTGTATAGGAAGAACCAATAAAGTAAGAGTTTCTCTTGATGTTTCTTGTGAAGCATCTATTAAAAGACTGAAGGAGGGTCTGGGGAGATGGCTGGGTCAGTAAGGTACTTGCTATGCAAGCACAAAGACTTGAGCTTGGAGCTCCAAAAACCTTGTACAAATCTGGGCATGGCAGCATGTGCCTGCCACCTAAGTGCTGGGGAGATAGGCAGAGATGCATCCCTTAAGTTCATTGGCCAACCAGCCTAGCTGACCTGGTCAGCTTTGGATTCAGTGAGAGACCCTGCCTCAAAACTAAAGATAATGAGCACTAGACCTACCACCTCAACATCTGGAAGGTAGATGCAGGAACTTCAGTGACATGAAGAGCTTGATGCCAGCCTGGGCTACATGAGACTTTGTCTCAAAAAAACAAACAATAAAATGAAGATGGATAGTAATTGAGGAAAGGTCCCGATGTCAACCTCTGGCCCACACACATCACATGACTNTGCATATACACTAACACTAAATATGTGCACACACATACAAACTGAATGAAAGTGAAAAAATATTTATAATATGTGTAAGGTATAATAAATTACAAGAAGATTGGAAACCTTCTGTCTACCATCCAGGATAAGAAAGTTTTTGGGGTACCCCTGAAGATAACTTTTGATATATATGGTAGTATGACATCACTTACCTCTGCATGATTCTCCACAGAAGAAATCACTGCCCTGAATTTTGGTCTNCTATTCTTTTGCTTTATCTTGTAGTTTAACATGTATGTTGGATGTATTCAGTCTATACAAATGGAAACATCATCTGTATTCATCTGCAAACTTGATTTTTTTCTCACACAATACTATTTCCTGTGTCCTGATATCCATCCACTATGATTTATATAGCTTTTTCTCACTGGTATATAGTATTTTTACTATTCCAAACATTTAATTTGTGTGTGTGTGTGTGTGTGTGT
>LZPO01087533.1:23014-48657 GCA_001675575.1 Neotoma lepida | reverse complement strand
AAGGAAGGAAGGAAGGAAGGAAACCACAGTGGACACTGAAAAGAAATTTCTGACCATTTTTTGACTGTTGATGGGTCAGATAACGATTTTCAAAAAGATAATTTGAACTCCAACTTCACCAAGTGTGTCTTTATGAAATTATGTTTTCATTTGTCGAGGCTGGATGTTGCTTTAGAGTTATCAAAGTCATGAAAACATATGTAGTTTTGGAATAAAAAAGCAATTTTTTTTTGTTTCTATTCCTAGATTCTGGATGACCTAGTACTTGTTTTTTGACATTTAATGAAAGTTAGCTGTCAGGGGTGGTACCTGAAGTCTGCACTCTAATCCATCACACAGCCTTGCTAGGTAGCTTCATGGTACAGATGAGCAAGATGAGCTACAGAACGTTCAAGCCACACTGCTGGAAGGTGTTAGGAGGAGGTCTATTTTTCCGACTCCAAAGTCTATGCTCTCCCTTAGACTGTCTCCACCTTGTATATTGTAGACTTGTCCCACCTCTAACAGGGACTAAGGTCATGATCCAGAATACAGCATAAGAATCATTTCTGGTGGCCTAGTCTGGTGGCATATACCTGAACAAGCCACTCAGGAGGCTAAGGCAGGGGGATTTCAAGTCCCAAGCCAGGTTGGGCTACTAAGTCAGAACCTGCATCAAAATAGAAAATTAAAAAGGGACTGTGACTAAAGCTCAGTGGCATAGTGCTTGCCTAGCCGGCAAAGGCCCTTTGTCCAAACCCCAACAAGAAAAAAATAAAATAATCTTATTCGAAAGAGAGAGAAAGTGGCTGCTGGTTTGAAGACCTTGGACCTATAATGAGTCTGTCTGGTTTCCGCTCTGCAGTCACAGGGCTTTGGCGAAGTTACTTAGCTCTCCTAGGCACATAGAGGCCATTGATCTATAAGTCNTGGCTCAAACTAATAATGTATGGATTTATGAAAATAAGATACCGCTTTTAGTTAATAATTATTTTGATCACATCTGGTGTTGAAATTACAAGGTGGTCAGGAAGGGTTACTTTATTCAATCAATAAATATGTACTCTGCACCTGAATACTCANGGGGACTATAATGAGAGCAGGATAAATAAAGACACTAGATTGATGAGTTGATATCCTGTTTGGGGGTGAAGAAGCCAACAAGCAAAGTAATATATAGATACAACTTGTATGTAGGGGGCTGGGATGGATAATGGTGGAGAGGGTGCACTTTGCATTTGGTGATGGAGATGCCTCACCAATTTAGATTCTGATGTAAGAAGATAACAAGGACTTNAAAATATCCCTTTTATGGGGACCTACAAGATCAGTGAGGCACAAGAGAATTTGATACATTCTAGGGACTTCTGGAAGGTTTCAGTGTCTGTTGGAGATCTGGGTGAGAGCAGGTGACATCTGGATTTNTGCCATTTGGAAAGGACCGTGACTTTTAGTGTACTAACTACAGGGAACAGGGGAGTAACATGTAGGTGGGTCTGATGAAACCCAAACACAAGCTGAGAACGGGTCTGGTGATGTCAGTGGCAGTGGGGGCAGAGAAAGCGAAGTTGTCAATGTCACACAATCAGCACATCTTCTTGATGTTTGCTATAATCCTTCAGTACCCTCATTTTATGTAGTATTCATATCTTCATACTCACTTTCTTTCCCCCCATATTGATAATTCCCATACAGCACGCTATATTTATAACTATTATTTATCCCCCCTTATAAGAATGTCTTGCACTTAAGAANTGAAGTGTGTCTGAGAGAGACAGGATCTCTCTGTGTTGCCCCTGATGGTTTGATACTTCAGTATGTAGCACAAGCTGGCCTCAAGCTTGAGTCTCCTTCCTGTGTTTCCTATGAGCTGGGATTCAGGCATGGGCCACCACAGCGATTTTGGGTCTTTTGTCTGTTGCCTCTACTGCTGTTTCCCCATGGCTGATGCTATGCTGTATGCAAATTAGGCTCTTAAGGATTCACTGAATGAGTATGTTTGTTGAGTACTTTAGATCTTGATTCCATTGTACTTGCTATTAAATAGTAGTAGGGAAAGAAAGGGAGAAAAATCAAAGATGAGTCTCAGTTTGCTAGCTTGAAAACTGAGTGGATGTCAGGGTATTAATGACTGAAAAAGCAGCACCAACTGGGGTGCTGGGGTGACAGACAAAAGAGAAGTTTTATGTGGGTCTCGTCTTTTCTTGTCTCTTTGTCCAAATCCCGAACAAGAGGCAGTGCAATGGAGAATGCCATTTTGTGTTTTGGCTCACAGTTTCAGGGTGCAGCCAATCACGACAGAGAAGGCAGGGTGATAGGAACATGAGGTAGCTGGTTATGTTGTGGACGCTGTCAGGAAGTAGAATGCTGGTGGTGCTCAGCTGGCTCTCCCCTTTCTTCCTTTACCCAGTGCAGGATCCTAGCCCATGAGATGCTGCTGCCCACACTCGGGGCAAGCTTTCCCATCAGTGACTCTCCTCTGGAAACACCCTCCCAGAGCAAGATTAAGATAAAAAAGATTACTTGAGCTCCATGTTACCCTCTGAGAATTACTTGATTCTACCGTTGTTGCGATGAGATACCTTGGAAAAAACTCAAGGGAAGTTGGGTTTCTTGTGGCTCATAGTTTAGGAGACAAAGCTGGGTTTCTTCTGGCTCATAGTTTAGGAGACTTTCTATCACNGTGAGGCAGTCATGGCAGCAGGAGCTGAGCTTGAGGCAGCTAGCTGGTCACATGGCAACTACAGTCAGGAAGCAAAAAATGATGAATGCTGGTGCTCAGCCAGCTTTCTTCTTATTCAGCCAGCATCCCAGCCAAGGGAATGGTAACACTTGTAGTGAGTCATCCCACCTCAATTAACCTAAGCAAAATAATCCCGTACAGGCATGGCCAACAACTAATTGACTCAAGATAATTCCTCACATGTGTGCCCGGAGCCTTGTCTTCTAAGCAATTCTAGATTCTTGTCAAGTTGACAATCATACAGACCATCACATAGGGTAGACATATGAAGTGGCCTGGAAATACACTTTCCTTGCCTTTAGTCTCAGANATTGGAGAGTTTGTTAGTGCACCCTTACCTAGTCTGCATTACAGACTCCAAGAGGTCTCAGCACCATGCATCTGGGAATTTCTATATCCAATTCACCAGATACCCCCGAGAGCCTCATAGAAGGTGCTGCACAGGACTTTTATTGTGACTAGTGTCCATTTCACTGTTGGGAGGATGACAGGTGCACTGTTTCCCACAGTGCCCTAGTCAGCTTCATGATATTAAACAAAGGTGGGAAGAATAGCAGTTGGATTAGCAATTCTGAACCTGTGGGTCACAACCCTTTTGGGGGTTGAACAATCTTTTCACAGAGGTCACATAAAACCATCAGAAAACAGAGATATTTTAACAGTAGCAAAATTACGGTTATAAAGTAGCAACAAAAATAACATATGGTTGGGGTCACCACAACATGAGGAACTGTATTAAAGGGTCACAGCATCAGGAAGGTTGAGAACCACTGATTTAGATGCTTAATTACATTCTGCAAACACAGCCAGGGTCAAAGTAAAAATACATACAGACTCAACATCCAGAAAGGATGGAAATCAAGGCTCCCATTTTTATTTGGGGAAAAAAAAAGTGTGTGTGTGTGTGTGTGTGTGTGTGTGTGTGTGTGTGTGTGTGTGTGTGTGTGTGTATTGCATGCTGCCAACTTTTCCAATGCGGAGGAATGATCCTGGATGAATTGTGAAGAGACATTCCTTCCCAAATGTAGTTATCAGTGAATGCATTTCCAAAATTGATTTGTCACCAAAGGACATTTGAAATGAGTCATGTGTATTTACCATTGACTAATATTTTTTTTTCATGCAGCTTAAAGGGCATTTAAAATACANTTTCCTGACTATCTTACTTGGATATCAGAGTATCAGATTTGGGCTTTGCTCACTGAATCCTGTAGGCATCATATGCTCTTTGGCTCTTTGACTGTGACTTAAACAGAAGTGAAGCAAGGAACATTTTGCTTTGGGCAGAGCCAGGCTGCATTCTGAGGGGCGCCAGCTATAAATCCAGCCTCCCTAGAGGTTAACAATCAACGTTCTCCCCTTCTCATGCTCAAACGAGTGATATGATGATGATAAATTGCTTGGACATGACTGCCCCAAGCACTGGTGTGATGAATTATGTTGTTCAGGGCATGGCCAAAGATTCTCTATTGTCAGTCTGTGATATTCAGTATTGACAATATTCATAAATAGCTTCCTGCCAATTTTGATCTCTGCTTTGCATATTAAATTCTCTGTATACAGGCCATGACTCTTGGTTCTTAGGCAACTCTGTTTTCTTCTGAGTTCATGTAGACAATCAGCCTTTTGTTTCTTCTGCTTCCTCCTCATTAAGATGGTGTGAGGTGTGCTTAGTTATACACAGTAAACACTGTNTTACTTCACAGAAANTGTTATAGTAATAATTATTAGTCTTTTTCACTAAATCTGCAGNAATAACAGCTTATCTTACAGTGGCTTAATTGGGTAATTATTTGGTTTTTGAAAAGCATTTTGAACAGAATATTGGTAAATATTGTTAATTTAATGCTCTTTTGTGTAATTAAAAGCCTATGCCTCCACAAAGTCTTCAGTATTATTAAGAATCAACAAAGATTTCTATCCTCTTGTTGTTTATTGTTACCCAAACTATATATGTATTGATCTTTAAAATATTCTAAATATTTTCATCAACTCTTAAACCTATCTCTTGTTTACCCCATCACACTGCTACATGTCCTCTCCACTACATGGCTCACATATCTGAAAAGTTCAATACTGTCAGTCTTTTTCTCTAAAACTTCCCACCTAATTCAGGGCTAGTTNACACCATACCACTGCTACATGCGTCGTGTGATATCTGTTTAGTTTTTTGGTTGGCTTCCTGGTTTACATGGTCTAAGGCCATGCCCTCAACTATCACCTGATGTCATCAAAACCTGTCACATTGTGTTATGTGGAATTACATGTGTCTGGCCTGCCTTTTCTAAAGTCATCATTCCCTTTATAGAACCCTGAACCTTCAGGAGTAGCTAAAGGGCATTTCCGTAGCTTAGATTAGATGGCCTCTATTCCTGGATTACACTTGTTTGTTCGGTCTGCTGTANTAAAATACCACACACTGGGTGACTTAAAAAACGAAAATGAATTCTCTCACAGTCAAGAGACTGGAAGCTCAAGATGTATATGTCAGCTGCCCAGGTTGTCTTCTCCCGATGCCCCTCTCCTTGGCTAGCAGATGGCCAGCTTCTTCCTGTGTCTGTACTTCACCCTCCCTTTGTGTGTCCGTGTCCTAACCATCTCTTCTTACAAAAACACCCAGCCCTGTGGGGTTAGTGCTACCTTGGCAACCTCATTTTAACGAAGTTCCTTTGTAAGACCCTGTCAACAAGCAGTCTTGTTCTGAAGGGCTGTGAGTTAGGAGTCTAAATGTGTGGATAGTGAGGGGCAGGGTAACCCTAGTGTACTATGGTAATGGCCTCTCGAAATGACCACTTTGGGAGTAATTTTCTCTATCAAATATGAACTGCTAAGTGATGAATGCAAGTCTCTGGAGGCTGCTTTATTCAAGAACTTCTCTTGAATATTATTTGAAAAGGAACTTTATGCCTGTGACTTACCATTGAAATAATTAGATTAGAAATGAAGCAACATCATTCAGTGAATGAGGCAGAATTTATTAAACAGCCAAAATATACATAGTCGGCTTTATACCTTACTNTCCGAACTGCAACCATTCAAATATTTCCTTAGTAGTTTGCAACTATTTTTATCCAAGAGTTTTCTCTAAATCAAAAATATGCTTTTGGCTGTATAGTAAATTCTAGGCCAGGTTGGGCTAAAACTAAACAAATAAATAAATAAGAAAAGGGGGTAAGAGGAAATGAATGATAATATAATATCAACCTATAATAATGCAAGCTTTGATGCTTAAGGGCCTGAAGGAGATGAAGTTTACATACACACGTTAGATAATTCATATGAAAGAAGAATGGTTTTAGTTATATGATTGTCAATTTTCATTTTCAACTTGGTTGAATTTGGGGTCACCTAGTAGACATACATGTAGGTTTTTCTCTGAGGGAATTTCCTAAGAGGTTTAAATGAGGAGGACTCACCCTGAATGTGGGCAACACCATCTCATGGGCTGGGGTCCTGGACTGAATAAAAAGGGGAAAAGAAGTGAGTGAATTGAACACCAGCATTCATCTCTCTCTGCTTCCTGATTGTGATGCAGTGTGAACAGCTGCCTCACGCTTCTACCGGAAGGCCTTCTCCACTGTGATGGACTTTACCNTCAAACCACGGCCCTGAATAGCTTCTTCCTCCTTTTCATTGTTTCCAGGCACTCACAACAATGAAGAATGTAAGTAATACAAACTACCANTTGCTCCACTGAAAAAATACCACTGAAACCCTTATGCCAGAAGGCTATGAAATTGCCTGTCCTGGCTAAATGTGTTTGGTTATTTTCTATCTTGTGACATGTGCTTTTCTACCAGTTTACTAGACTCTTGGGATATGGTTTCTTGAATTCAGTCTTTGACTTGGGAGCCTGTTAACTTACCACTATGCTAACCATTGAACTTCCTGCCCAATGCTATGTCTAAAAACTACCCTCTGCTGTAGCAGGAACAGTCTTAGAGGTTGACATTAGGCAAGAGTGTTCTTCACAGGGGTGATTTTCTGAAGCCCAGTCTCCTTCTGCCATCAGCAGGGTCTGTCCAAGTTTTCCTGTGTATAGGACTGGAAACTCCACTGGACTTCATGAGTCTCACAGGTCTTGGGCCCAGTGTAGGTTTCCATTGATTACTGTGCTGCCCTGAGTTTGACTCATTATCACTCAGTCAAGCGCATTTTTCTAGTGTGGTCCTCTTTCTCCTGTAGCAACTCAGTTCCTCAGTAGTGCAGCATCTTCTACCTCAANTAGTGACATCACTGAGACTTTTCTGTGGTACTGATGTGGAGGCAATGAGGCAGAAAGGGAAGGCTCTTACACTCAGTGTTGCAATGGCCATCTTAGTCGCCCTTTATTTCTCCTCACCAGGACCTTCCCACTTTTTGCTTATAAATGTTTTGGGGGTAGACAGAGGGAAATATTTCAAAGTAACAGGTCCAGGTGGAAAACACTCTACTTGAAGAGTCTATGGAGTTCTGTTGGTCTGTTTTTTTCATTGTTGGACTTGTGCCATATATAAGAACAGAACATCCTCGGTTTTGTTGCAATATGGATCTTCATGAGCATATGCTACTACTTGTTCTTTCTATAGTATATTCAGAGAGTATACGGAATTTTGAAATGTATTGTTGCAAACCACAAAACAGTATCATGGCATTGTAGGGTATATGTGTATGTATGCGTGTGTATAAGATTGTTTTCATTTTATTATATTTTTGTTTGTAACATCTAACCAAAAAAAGTTTACATTATTTATTGCTTTTAATGCAATAGCTTCACAGCATTTTTTTTTTGTTTGGTTTTGCTTATAGTGCTGACTAAGTCTAAGCCTATGGCTACCACTGTGCTATACTCTCACCTCAGACATTATGGAGAATTCTTATATGTTGCTTCTATACAGAGAGTGATGTACAAAACTATGGAGCTTTAGTCAATAAATATTACAAAGCTTAATAAGTAACCGTACTGTGTCTGACAATAATGCCTAAATCCATAGTCTTCAAACCATATATCATATATATGTCTTTAAACAAACATCATTTAAAATAATGTCCACAATTATAGGATCAATAAACAGGTCTGAGAGTTGAAATTGGATAATAGCTTTCTCTGCCTAGCTAGAAGTCAAGATTATATTGCTGATGAGTTAGGGGCAATGTTAGTAACTGCTAACATTCTGTAACAGGCTTGACAATGAACCTTATAAGATGTTGTAGACAGGTGGACAGTCCTGTTCATTTTCACAAACAATGTAAGTTTTACCCATTCCANTGAAACTTGGTTCATTGTCCTATCATCTTCAAGAGAATTTGCTATTCCTAGATGCTGTTCTTCAGCCAATCCACTATTTAACTTAAGCTTTACCTTAATATATATGAAATTGAAACACAATAGTATTTATTATATTTTTCCTGGAATAGAATAAAATAAATACTTGATTAAAATGTTTTAAAATACCCATATACCACCTAATATCAAATTGAACCAGCAATGAGAAGTATATCAACACTTTTAAAACATTAACAAAACTGAAGTAGATTATTGATTTTTAAAACTGTACATCACTGTCCACTAAATAATAAAACATTTATTGGTTGTTTGGTTGACACCAAATCTTCAGAATAGTTTCTGTGTTTCTACTATAATGATTGGGAATAGCTGTTAAACTATATGTGCACATACACACATACATGTGTACATAGGCAGATCATGGATCACTCTCACAGCTACTTGGGAAATAATAGTGCTGAGTTGCTTCAGCGGAAATTTTATTTGGGGGCTAATGAAGCCATCGTTCTGTGTACTGTGCTTTATTTTGTTCTTATAAGCAGTATAAAGAATAACATACTTTACAATCTGGAACTTCTGGGTTGTAAACTCATTTGATTTCATCATCATTTAGTACTAATCTATGGTTTATAGAAACTCAAAACTACATACTGTAAAAGGAGAATTTTAGGAAGAGATATCAGTAGGCTTCATATTCCTATTCCTTGTAGAGAAGGTTTACAGTTTCTACCATATATATATCATATATATATATATATGATATATATATGATATACTTCTCATTGCTGGTTCAATTTGATATTAGGTGGTATATGGGTATTTTAAAACATTTTAATCAAGTATTTATTTTATTCTATTCCATATATATATATATATATTTCTACTCCAGAATATATATATATTCTGTCTGTCTCTGTCTCATTTATCTGTCTCTGTCTCTGTCTCTGTCTCTCTCTCTCTCTCTCGGGTCTCACTACATAGCCCTCGCTGACCTGGAACTCTGTATAAATCAGGCTGGCCTTAAATTTACAGAGCTCTGCCTGCCTGCCTGCCTCCTGAGTGCTGGGATTAAAGGTGTGGGCCACTCAACTGGTAATATTCCTGTCTTAACATTTAAATATTGAACTTGCAGAAAAACTGTGGAAGGCACGTACAAAATACCTCTTCAGATACCACCCTAGGACTTGGATCTGGAAGACACTTTAGGGATCACCTTTGTTCAGCTTTTTCATTTTGTTAATGAGAAAACTGAGGTCCACAGACTGAAGTCCAAAGACAAGGTCTTAGCACAGTAACTTTCGTTGTAATATTTATGGAGTTGGTAAAGTTCCAGATTTTATTCCTCTTGAGGAAAATTGTGATGTATTCAGAAAGCCGTCATTTTCCCAATCTGTGTCCATTTTCTCATATCGATTGGTTGTGCTAGCTAGTTTTATGTCAGCTTGACACAAGTTAGAGTTACTGGAGAGGAGGGAGCCTCAATTGAGAAAATGTCTCCATAGATTGGGCTTTAGCAGGCCAATAGGGTATCCTCTTAGTGATTGATGTTGTAGTGCCCCACCCATTGTGGGTGGTGCCACCCCTGGTCCTGGGTTCTATAAGAAAGCAGGCTGAGCAAGCCATGAGGAGCAAGTCAGTAAGCAGCATCCCTCCATGGCCTCTGCATCAGCCCCTGCTTTCAGGTTCTTGCTCTGCTTGAGTTCCTGTCCTGACTTCCTCCAATGATGAACTATGATCTGGAAGTGTAAGCCACAGAAAGCCTTTCCTCTCCAAATTGCTTTGGTCATGTTTCATCACATGGATTGAAACCTTGACTAAAATTTGATTAAGTATATTAAGTTGACAGTAGCTTTTGGTAACATTCAAGATATTTCATAACTATCATTTAATATATGTTATATACCGTAACTTATTGAATTGGGAAATTCATCTAATAAATCAGGAATTATTTCTATTGCTTTTGGGAGTCTTGAATAAAAGGGAAAAATTAATATTTTTCTAAATGACAAGATATATTATGAATAGTAAATATGATTTCTGTTCTTACATTGAATATACATGGATTTAAACATCCTAAATTCTTGATTTAAGAAAATGACATGTATTTATGTTATATGTGTATATCAATGGGTATGAACATTGCATGGCATGCATGTGGACATCAGATGATATCTAAGTGGTCAGTTCTGCCCTATTCTGTGGACCCTAGGGAGTCAGACTCAGGGCCTCAGGTTTGGTGGCAAGCACCTTTACCTGCTGAACCATCTCACTAGTCCTCCAAATTATTGATTTTTTTTTAAACCTGTGATCATATCTAGTAATAGAGCAAATGATAAAAACTGATAACCAAATATAATAAAAGCACATTTTTATACCAGTACATCATGAAAAATGCATGAGATGAATTTACTGGAAAGAATTAGCCAGGAAATGAGATTAAATTTCACAGGATGCCTAAACAAGAACCCAAAGCAGAATAGAGTGGCAAAGGCTGTAAAGACTTTACCTATGAAGTTAAAAATAACTTCAAAGGATCCAGGACAGCTAATTCTGTTTATGTAATCGGTTTATATTGCTCCGCAGCTTGTTGGTAAAAGTAGCTTTGAGTACTTAAGAGAATGTATCTTTATCCGTACTGTGTTCCAATTTAAAAAGTCTTATTGCTTCTTTTTGGAAACTGGAGCCTTGGAGTAGTTCTGGGGTCTTCGGGGTGCACACAATCCCAGAAAGGGAATATTAGCCACCACCATNCCTCAGAAGGCTGCAGTCATCATCCCTCAGAAGGCTGCCATGTGCCATGACCAAGAAGACAAGCAATAATCTGAGAAGCATTGCCAGCTGGTAACTATTCTACTGTTAATGTCACCAGAGATTACATAGCTCAAATCTGTTCCCTGTGTTTTCAGACCCACAGTGGCTCTGAAACCCGCACATTCCTTCCAGTCAAGTTAATTTATTCATCCATCCATAAACATTTATAGAATGCCTGCTTTGGGCCAGGCATGGCGCTAAGTGACGTTGTTCTCACTTCAACATTGAGCAGGGAAGATTCTTCATGAGTTATGAGAATCTGTTTGCAATTCTCCTGTGGGGTCCCCCGAGAATACTAGGAGATTAGAGGCCCCTCCAATGAACACAATATCCTGCCAGGCCCTGCTATGTGTGCCATTTGTCATTGACACAATGACAGTCATTTTACACTGTGGTTTCAACTCAGGAAACCAAGGAGACTAGTGGGGGATGGGCAGCATTTTTCTCTATAGGACTTTCTTTTTTCTGGTGCTTGATGTGAAGCTACGTGAGGAAAGCTGTGCTCTTTTTTCATCTAGCAATCCAGAACAACGCAGCTTCCATTCTCTGCATGGAAAATGCTAAAGGAAGATAAAGATAAAAACGTTTATTTGGCCTGTGATACTGGTGACCAGAAAGCCCAACAGCATGGTTACAGAATCTGGAGAGGGTTATGTTATCGTGTGTGTGTGTGTGTGTGTGTGTGTGTGTGTGTGTGTGTGTGTGTAATATAAAAGTAAAGAGTGAAAGACTAGCTTACTTTATTTGTTGTTTGATTGATTTAATGTGTATGTATGTAGCTGTGAGTGTTAGTGTGTGCACCACATGTGTGCAGAAGCCTGTGGAGGTCAGAAGAGGACATTAAAGACTCTTGTAATAGGAGTTACTGTCAGTTGTGAGTTTCCATGTGGGTGCTGGACACCAAACCTGGGCCTTCTCTAAGAATAGTAAGTGCTCTTCTCCATTGAGCCAACTCTCTGCCCTTGCTTACCCCTTTTAAGAAACCCACTTTCATAGACACTAACATACTCCTGGGAGATGCAATTCATCCCCTAACATCGGCCAGCATTAGTCCCCTCTCAGGATAGTCATGATCCTGTCACCTTCCACAAGATACCTACTCTTACAGGTCCTCAGCCCATTTCCATATTTTTAAATGAGGGAATATGCCCCAACATGAGTCTTCAACCCACAGCATTGCTTCGAGTCTGTGCTTAGGTGTTACGGGGCCATGTATTCTCCTAGAGTTCTTTTCTCTTCCCAGAATTAGTGAATACAAAGAAACCATCTAGATGCTTATAACACACATTCCATTTCTGCCAAAATAGTTATGCTTACTACATTCAACTCTCCCTAGTTATTAGATATTCCTTCTAGTTCGGGATGTAGTGTAGTGATGGAGCAGTTGCCTAGCATGCAGAAGGCCTTGGGCTCCATCCTCAACACCGCAAACAACAACAATAAATTCTTGAGTAATACCCAGCCCCTAGATATTGCCAATCTCTTCAGAGTACATTAATTTTCATGAAAGCATTCAATGCAAACCCCGTTAAATCATAAACTATCTACAAGGGTAGATAGGAACCATGTCTACTTGTACTTTGTCTGCCAGAAGGGTACTGACCCAGTTCATGACTATTGGTTGAGTCCTCACAAACAAACCCAAACCTTGACATCTTAGGAAACGATTAACATCTCAGTCAAGGGTTGTCTGATGATCTTATTGCAGAATTCACTGACCTTTGGAGGACGTGAACTCCACATTGCTGAGCGTCACTCTTTCCTTTTAAACTCTTATACCATGATTGGCTCCATCTCAATTAATCTTGTGTGGCAATGCAGTGACAATAAGATGATTTCTCTAGAGAATCTATGCTAATACTATTAAAATGCTCTTACAATGTCAGAATGATTGCAGCGGAGCATGAGGGGACTGTGCTTATGTGATTATGATATTATAGTGATGGGCGATTACCATAGGAAACTACTAATTCAACCCTGCAGGGACTTGCATTATGAAGCCATTATAACATGAGATTATAATGACACAATAACTTGGATGCATATTCGTGATGTGAAAACTAAAAGCTAATTGGAATGCAAGTACTATTTCCATTAAATTGTAATTAAACACTGAGAGCAATGCTTGTTTAAATTTGAGATGGAGACATACAATTCAGAAAGGAAAACTGTGGGCTTTAAGAAAGAATGCATGTTGAGTATAAGCTTAAAAAATGGTTAGAAGCCATTTTCAGCCCTGCCTTTTAGTACTAACTGCATGATGTGGCTTCCCCTGCGAAAGTGTCACCAAGGAACTGGGACCAGGAATCCAATCCAAAAGACTGACTCCAGTTCCCATGCTGTCACTACTATCAACTCACATTCCCAACTCTCTAGTTTCATTTCTTTTGTGAACGTCATACTTTACTTTGCCAAGTAGAAGAGACTGAAGCAAAATATTTTTTCACATAAAAATTACATATGTGCATATATACATATGTATATGAAATCAAAAGTAATCCATGTTTGTTTATACTTATTTTCTTATTTTGTAGTCCTGTGGATTTAACCATACTAGGTAGCACACCCCTAACCCCAAAGTGATCCACATTTGAAAAAGATAAGAACAAAGGAGAAAAGGATTTTCTAAAAAGTTGCTTTTAAAAGAAAATCCTATCCCTAGAGATGATCTCCATCTACCCTGGTGCTGGAGATGGAACCAGGGATTTTTGCATGTTAGACATGCATTTTATCACAGACCTTCCCTCATAGTTCTATTTTCTATACCTATTATACTCACCTTTCTTCAAAAATTTGCATTACAACACTTTTATAATATAATTATTGATACTTCCCACTCTTTCCCATTGCAGAATCTATTTCTTATCCAAGAGAATCTAGTCAATAAATTTTTGTTTGTTTTTTTTAAAAGTCAACTCAAGCCAGACAATTTTGCATGTCACCTGGGAAGCTATATTTTACTGTTAGTGAATGATACTTGGCAACGCTTCTGCTCTGTTACAGGAGAAATGCATGGTGGATTCTTCAGGGGGTATCAGCATCAACAGAGGTACTTACTTAACACTGCCTCCTGCTTAAGAATCGATGGCACCTGTGAGGCGGCATTGACTTCTAATTTGGTCTCAATCCATAATTGTTACATGGCTTAGGTAAACACAAAACTGGATTATGGAAAAGTAGGAACATTTAGGAGCCACAGAGCCTCTTAGATGTGCACCCGTATAAGCTTGCTCGGGTATTATAGGGACACGGAGACACTCCTCTCNGCTCATTCCTAATTATGACTCTAAGTGGTTATTGCTTCTTGGTTTAAATATAGTTGAGATGGGTTTTTGTTATTAAGCATTTAGTTTGCATTTAGCTATGCTGTATGCTTTAGGGTTATTTTTATTATTGCTTCTTGCAACAACCAAATTAAATAGGTGAATCTAAATTACTAAAGTCCTTGTTTTTATAATTAGGAAAAAGAATACACAGCAATCCAGTGGCTGCTCTGTGTCACCCCAAGAACAGTGCAGCTGGGATTAGATCGTTGTAGAGTGTTTCTAGAACAATGAATTATATTTTCTTTGGAGTAGCACCTCCATGTTAAAGAAGACTATAGGAACTCATTGTGATGTTCATAGCAGATGTNCCTATGACTTAACAAAACAATCATGAGGTTGAGGAGTTAAGAGACTCCGTTCTGGTGTAGATTACTGGACCTTTGAAAGAGAAAGGATTCAGTTTTCACATCTGTAAAACAAAGACAAAAATTAAATGATCCTCATAATCCCTTTCAGTTTAAAACCTCCTGGGCACATAACATTTAACATTAATTGAAACTTAAACATCTTCATTGTAAACATAACTTTTTTAATATTTAATAAGAAATATCCAATATTTTAGTTGCTTTAAAATCATTGATCTAAATTCAAAACCATACTTTGCTTGGATGGCATTTCAGCATCTGACATGTTTTGGCAGTAGATTTGTGATTTGACTTAAAATGACTTTTTTATTCAAGAAACTGCGTAAAATTCTTAAAGTTACAGACATAAATCAAATCTCAAAAAAGAAATTAAAATTATAGTCCTTGGGTATTTTGGCAATTTTGATTAAGTATATTTTAAGCTATAATTAAAGGAACTTTCTGCTTAACAATTGTTTAAGGATTTAGTTAATAATGTCCAGTAATAATAATAAATAAATATATGTGTCTACAAGGTCTTAGGAAGCAGTGATAGGAATGAACAAGTTAAATATTATACTCAAGAAACCTTTCTTTTAATGATTTGTTGGTGTGTGTGTGTGTGTGTGTGTGAGTGAATATGTATATGAGACAGAGATAGAGACAGAGACAGACACACAGAGAAACAGAGAAAGACACAGAGAGAGAGACAGAGAGAATTTAAAAAATGACTCTTAGGAGTGTAGCTTGTTACATAGGTGCTAGGGATTTGAACTCACGTCCTCATGCTTGCCCACAGCACTCTTATCTAATAGACTAAATCCCAAGCCTAACAGTGGGACTCTTAGAAAAGAGATCGGTCCTTGGTCATCACCTCACTTTCTTTAGAAGACGATTATAGCAGAGTGGCACAGTGAACAAAGCCCAGGCACACTGAGGACAAAGACTCGAGAGTTGCTCTAATTTTCTTTAGATTGATGAAACACTGACTAAAAGCAGCTTGGGGAGGAAAGGGTTTATTTCCTCATACACTTCTGGGTCACAGTCCATCACTGAGGGAAGTCGGGATGGAACTCGAAGCAGAAGTGAAGGCAGGCCTGTTTGCTATTCCATGCAGTATTAACTCTGACTGGAGAACTCACTTGCATCAGAAACCATGGAGGATACTGTATGATGTTTTACACAGGCTCATGCTTAGCTAGTTTCTTTACACAGCCCAGGACCACCTGCCTAGGGATGAAGTCATCCACACTGGGCTAGGTTCTCCAGCATTAATTAATAGCAAGACAATCTCCCAGAAGCATGCCCACAGACCAATCTGATTTAGGTAGTTACTCAACCAGGCTAGTCTGTGTCAAGTTCACAAGGTTAACTAGACCAAGGGTGATTTCAGGCTCAGCCTTGGACTTCCTGTGGGACCATGGACAGCATCCACCCAATTTCCTGCAACCTCTATTTCCTGAGCAATGACAAGGCATCTTACAGGGTTAAGACGGAGGACACACAAGAAGAACATGTGAGAAGGTTCTAGGCATGCCTCAGGCCTCTCTTTGGATAAGTAATGTTCCATACAATAGTCCCTCATGAGGAAAATTATAGGGAAAAATGGCAAAAGGGGCCTGAAGAGATGACTGCGTGATTAAGATCACTTGTTCTTGAAGAGGACCCAGGTTTGATTCCTAGCATCTACAAGATGGTTCATAATCATTTGTAACTCCAGTTCCAGAGGATCTGATGCCCTCTTCTGACCTTCTTTTACCTCCACAGGCACAGGCATGTACATGTTTCACTTACATACATGCAGGCAAAATACTCATACTAATAAAAATAAATAAATCAAAAAATAATTAAAAATTAATGACAAGATCATGAAGAGCATGGTAAATCTGTCACTGTATGTTAATGGAAGGCAGCAGTTTAAGGACCCTGACAAATGTTTCTGGAAATTTGAGTGGACAGACAAGGGCCACATAGTATGTTCTGTTACTGCCGTATTTCAAAACATTCAACAGGTAAAATAAAATCATAAATTATAAAGATTCTTCCCAGGTTCAACAGAGAGATGTGCTAGGATGGATTTCAAATGAATCTCCTTCAGTAAAGCTTGCCATCCACCACAGGAGGCGCTGAGACAAGAGACCCAGCAACAGCCCAGGGAACCTTGCTGTTATGGACGGTAGCAGGGTAGAGTGTCTGAGGTTGGAGGGGAGGGGTCTCTGAGGTTGGAGGGGAGGAGTGGCCGAGTTTAGAGGGGTAGAGTGTCTGAGGTTGGAGGGGAGGAGTGGCTGAGTTTAGAGGGGAAGAGTCTCTGAGGTTGGAGGGGAGGGGTCTCTGAGGTTGGAGGGGAAGGGTCTCTGAGGCTAGCAGATTAATGAAAGTTTTAGATAGAATATAAAGTCATAATTTAGGAAACTAATCCTATAGTCCCACCCTGTCTAGGGGCTGCTACATGCTAGGAGTCTGGCAGCATAGGGAAAGTTCTTGATAGGACATAAGGCGCATCTGGGTCCCTTCTACAAGGGGCAGCCTCTGTGTTCTAATAATAAGTATTCACAAGGATTTTTAAACAACCCTTCTAGAACTAAACAAGTGTTTTGAACTGTGCACAGGCGTGGCACAGCTCAGCAGTACACCACCTACCTCCCACACACATGAGGTCCTGAGTACAGACCCTATGTGTGTTTGTTTGTTTAGATTGTTCATAACCAGCTTGGAATTGACAACCTAAGAGCCACCATCAATTGCGAGGTCCTCTACTGACTTATTCCACATTTACCAGGTGAGAACTGATCTGCTTGGTAACATGCTCATTAGAATGTTGATATGCAAACAGGACAAGGCAACAACACACCTTAAAATGGTGGGATTCTGAAATACTGAAGTAAAGTTATACTGTGTTCAGCTTTCTTAAAGAAAGAACGACACACGTAGATTCATAGCCAACGAGAGAATTGGAAAAGAACGCAGGTGACATATGTAGTACATCTTCAAGTATCCAGGTGAGAGGTGTTCTATTCACCCAGATAGAGAGANTGTATCAGCTGCCACATTCTCTTAGGACTAAGCAGATTCTGACCCCTGACTTCTTTCCTGAGCCTGTTAATAACGCTCCTCTTGAAACAAATTTTTCTGAAGCTTGTGGTTCCACAAGTTCCCAACCAAGGTTTGGATTTCACATTTTCATTGTTGTGATAACTCAGTACAAGCAATCACTCTCTAGGGTTCTGATTCCATTTGTTGTCAAAATGTTGCCATAGAGTTTCATTGTTTGTATCTGTTTTTTTTAAAGACTCTGATGGTTAATATATATATTCAAATAGTCACAAAACTATATATATATATCACAAAACAATGTTTGTCTTCTTTTTAGCTGAGGTCTCTATTTCCCTGGAAACCACAATTTTCTCCTGGGACATTAGGGGAGAGTTGGATTGAGTGAATGCTATCAGTCTGATAAAGCAGTTAGTATTCTTAAGTTTCTTTCTAAGAAATCAAGTTTGTTTATATAAGATTATATGACAGCTGTTCATAAGTTTGCTCTTCAGAACCTGAGTTAGGATCTATACCCTATAGCAGGGCAAGAAGTAAAAGGAAGGACTTGTTCCATTTTCTAGTCTGCAATAATCCATTTTTCTGTTACTGTAGCAAGATACCTGAAAGTGGGTGATTTATAAAGAAAATAAATCTACATAGTTTTGGAGGTTCAAGAGCATGACACCAGTATCTGCTTGGTTTGGGCATGAATCTCCATGACTGTCACATCATCATGGGTGGCATCATGACATCATTGTAACAGGGAAAGATCCCTACTCAGAGAGAAAGCCAGTGGGACTAGGAAGGGGCCAGACTTACTTGGTGACATAACAATCATATACAAATTAACCTGGATCCCAAGAGAACGCCTCACTTCCTTCCAAGGACAGTATAGACAATGAGCCAACTCTTTTCACTCGACTCCATCTCTTAAAGGCCATACCACTTCTCACATTGCCATGAGGACCAAGCTCCCAATCCATAAACCTTAGGGGTATGTGTTTAAACCATAGCCAAACCATGCCATAGTCTTTTCAATATCTAGTCCTGTAAGCTGTACTATATCTGCAACATAATCAACCCTACTCCTAACATACCCACTAATGACCAGGGAGTATCCACTTATCTTTCTGGAGCTGAAGTTAACAAGAGATATAGGGAGTTCTCTAGGCAGAGGAAGTTGCACAAGATACTTGTGCTTGTTAGTCTTGGTTGACAACTTGATTGGATTAAGGATTGCATAGGTGATTGGTAGAGCACTCTGCTGGGCCTTTCAGGAGATGGTACATCTTAAGCACTTTGACATAGTGAGAGGATTAATCTTTTGTGGGATTCATAATGTAATGGTACTAATGGGTGATGGTAAAATGTAGAAAGTAAAACCTAATGGGAAGAAGTAACTTGAAATTACAGTTTACCCTGCCGCCCTTCAGGCCCAACAGCCCCATCAATGCAGTATGGTGAAGAACACTCTCTGCCATGTGCTTCTGCCACCATGATGATCTACCTAAGCACACAGGACCAAGAAACCATGGAGGGAGTTCTCTGAAATCAGGAGTCAAGATGAATCTCTACTCCTGTAAATTCTTTCTGTCTTGTATTTTGTTATAGTGAAAGGGGTACTTAAGACACTTCCCATAATCAGTTACATGTCATGCACCACAACATGTTGGGATTCATTTCTTGTGTTTCTTTTCCAAGAGCAAAATGATGTATATTTTCTTTGGCACACATTTTAGGTCTTTATTAATAAATGTTGGTCGACTCGCAAAAGACAAACCTCACAGGTCATGGGTGTGATACTATTTTTGAAGGTCTCCCAGGGGATGCTTCCAGAGCCTGCAGCAGTGTGTTCTGCTTTTAGTGAAAATGGACTAGAGCTCCTCACCCTTGTCTGAACAAGAACTCCATTTCCTCATTGCTGAAATGGGAGCAATAATAAGTGGATTTCATCTCAAAGCACATCCTGTGGTCCAGTCTTCCACTGTTGGGTACTTTTTGATGACTCACCTCCATCCCTTGCCTGCTTGTCCTGGACATTAGGAGACTTAATTAAAGTGTGCAGAGTGTCTTAAGCCCTTCAGGGAAACACCTGAAATTATTATTGTAAATAACTATTTTGATGCTCAGTGATCTCTTGAAGGTAATGAAACTAGCTCTATAGAAAACTGGGGCAATAATATAGAGTTTTGTGAAAATACATTCATTCGTACAATGCTATGTTAATGACTGGGTTTTAAGAATTCCGAGTTGAATTACTGGGGTCTTTCTGGGCATTCCAAGGGATTTAACTTTCACCATCACTAGTCACATGTTTCAGAGATCAGCCAAGTATTCAAGTCATGCTGGTTTAAGTCAGCTTTCAAGACTTAGCCATTTGTTCTCATATGGTAATCTTTCTAACACTTTCCCATATCACAGGAAAAAGAAGAGGGTGCTGTCCAAGCTGGCATATACCCTGAAATGTTGTCCCCAAGGCACAAAAACAGATCCTTTAGTTTCTTTTCCTGACTTGTCACTCCTGCCTTCTTCCTCTCTCCAGTGTTCAGTTCATGCCCTGTACTGCTCATTTGATTATCACTCTAATCCAGAGCTCATCTTTGGGCCANGTGCATGTGTCACTGTGTTTCGTAATGAACTAGTCATGCAGTCCATGCATGAGGCCTTCCAAGCTGCTTNCAAGTCCTAATATGCCTTTTGTTGCTTAGGCGAGGTTCCTTCTCCTACTCCAGGAAGCCTCCTTGGTACCTCTTATGTTGGTNATCATTGCCTAGGCACACCCAACAGGGCATCTGCCTTGCACCTCCTTCCTGATGTCAACACAATCCATGATTTCATGAATATCCTGTTAGTATAAAAAACCAACTAACCTCTCATTGGTGTTCACCATGTGCCAGCACTGTGTCATGGGTTCTGTGGCTTCCTAGTTTGTCAGCTTTTCATTTTCTTTTTTTTTTCTTTTCTTTTTTTCTGTTATCATCCACTGAACATGGGAGATTCTTGGAAAACATAGGCTACATTGAGTTGAAATATATTCAGGTAAAAATTGTGTGTGCCTGGAAATCTTGGCTTCCTTATGTTGTCTTCCTAGATCTTCTGCACTTAGATACCAAGGTATCCACTATACATTTTTATAGCATGATTTCCTATCTTAAGACNAGCAATGGCTGCTGGCAAACTGCATAGACAGAACAATACTAGAGATAGCATATGTCTTAAAATGCGCTCCATTGGAATNGAACTGAAGGATGGAAAATACAAGACTAAATATTAGTTCTTTGTTTATTGAGTGCCTATTAGTTGTCAATCGCAGTTATAGCTCAGCAGTGGCATCTACAGTTGTGAGAGCAGGAGTAGACTCTAGTAGTTAGCAAAGTAAGACTAGTTTCAAGTCCCANTGTCCCCTTCATCAAGCATGTCATGTTCTTTGTCGCACAGTTGTCCAGTTAGGCAGCAGCCAAGCTACCAGATTAAGGGCTAGAAGAAGGCTGGCAACATCTCTGATGTGCCCTGCTGTGTCTCTTAACCTTTTTCTGTATAACTATCTTGTTTTGGTTTTGTTTGTTTTTGTTTTGTTTTGTTTTGTTTTTCCTTTTTACACCAAACAAGCTCAGCCCGACTATCTAAAACCATGTAGCTTGCACCGGTTCTTTATTAAACTCTGCATTAGCTAAACAGAGTAGCGAATCTCAAGCCTTTTTAATCCCATCTTCAAGCTAAAGGATGTGGGAAGAGTTTGTAGGGAGTATCTTTTAATACACAGTTGTGCAATTGAATCTGTGATTCAAGGAAGACTTTAAAAATTAAACTGCCTTCAAAAGATACTAGTGTGGATGGTCTGAGCTCAAGACATGGAGAAACATGAATCCAGGGGCATTTGGAAGATGGCTCAGTCAGTAAAGTGCTTGCCATGCAAACATGAGGTCCTGAGTTCACACCCACATAAAAAAGCCAGGCATGGTGGCACAGACATGTAGTCATAGTACTGGGGATGTGGAGACAGACNGAACCCCAAGGCTTACTGGCCAGCCAGTCTGACCTGATCAGTGAGCCTCAGCTTCATTGAGAGACCTGGTNTCAAAGACNAAGGTAAAACAGGATGGAGGAAGACCACCAGCATCAACCTCTGCCTCCAAATGCACATGTGCATGTACCCACCCCCATCCACGTCCACACATGAAACATAAGCCTAAAAGTCACTGCCCCAATCTCCTCTTTGTAAAATAATCCTGTGGCCAGGCACCACTGCTGGAACTTTACTTGGTTTTCATGCTTTTCTGGTTTACAGTTGGCTTCCACTAACTTAGTTGGGAATCAAGATGAAGTCACTTACTGTTATTTTTAAGTGTCCAAAAGTCATGTATCCCTATATAGTATTGTGTGGGGCACAGAAGAATGAGCTAGAAAGTTGTGTTCGCTGTCTTCCAAGAGCCTGGAGTGTGAAGATACAGGCAAATTGAAGAAACAAACCTGGTTTTAAAATCTGTCACCCAGAAACTGATAGAAAACATTTTTCATGCTTTTTAGTAATTTTTGACATTATGATTCATGGAAATAATGTAATTCTCAACAAAAAGAATCTGTTACCTGAGATTTCTCTATTGTCAGAATTAGATTAAATACTCATTCCAGGGAAAAGCATAACCTTTTATTAACAGTTTTTAACATCTGAGGAGTATATGTTTTTATGTTGGAGTTTTTGTTTAGTTAGTGCTTTTGTTTTGCTTTTTCTTGTTGTGTGTTGGGATAGGGTCTCTGATATAGGTATAGCTCAGGCTGGCCTGGAGCTCATTATGTTGCCAAGGCTGTCCTTGAACTCAAGACAGTCCTCTTGCCTCACCTAACTGTTAGGATTATAAGCACAAACCACCACAATCAGCTTATGACACCTTTTTCTGATCCTAAGTCTACATCTATTTATAATTTTCTTGGTTTTGCTTTAATAAAATTTCCTTTCTTCATTATTTTTCCTTTATGTCAGTCATTTATAAGACTACAGCTTGGTTATAACAAAAGCATATAGATATCAGTCGCTCCTGTGTGCCAGGTACTGAAGAGAGCTGAGGACAGATAAGACATAGACTTGCCTGCAGGGATCAAATTATAATAGAGAAATAAAGCAGAAGTACATTGTCAAGGTGCTAGCCTAGTACCTAAAACTGGTACATCACTCAGATTGCTTGAACAATGTAAGAAATATCAAGAGAAGCTTTTGATTAGAAATGATGCCCAACCCCTGTTAGAAAATCCAGGCAGGTTAACTAGGAAGGGTTAGGGATATGAGCAGGTTGAGTTTACAAACTGATTAGGAAGAGGAAGACACCCATTCAAAACCTTGAACCAGGTGAGAATTTGTGAAGTCCAGAGACAAACANGCAGTTTAGGGAGTTTAGGGTTGGTGACCAGAGTGAAGGTATGAGGTGAGGGTGGGGTATCTATCAAACTCTAGGTTAAGGTTTATTTGGGGGCCTGCAGAGATGGATCAGTGGTTAAGAGCACTTCCTGCTCTTTCACAGGACTAGAGTTCAATTTGCAGCACCCATATTAAGCAGCACCGCTGTCTCTAACTCTAATCCAGGGGATCTGATGTCCTTTTCTGGCTTCTGTAAGCAACTGCATTCATTCAGCATGTGTGCACAGTAAAGTAAGACTATTTTAAAAGACTTATTTTGAAAGTTAGGAGGACTCAGGCAGAGAACAGTTTGTGTTTGCATTCCAGAACACTTAGCGAGATGTGTTACAAAGGTGGAAAAGCCATTAAAAGCTCTTACCTTACTCTATGTATGTGAGATGATGATGGCTACCAGTGGGATAGATTTCNCACAGCAAGATTAGGAGGAAAGGATGAATTAAAAACAGTTACCTATGCATTCGTAGATACAGTATCAGAGAGAATATAGACATGTAAGCTGTTTGGGGATGAAGTATGACGTCCTATGTAAGTGACTAAGTGCTGCATTTGGCACAGAGTGACCATTCAGTAAGGATGCTATGGTGTTAATCATAGGCTAACCTCTGGCTAACTATGAGCAAACTTCCTGTGAACTACTTTCTATAATTAATACTGACATTCTTCAAAATATGCCCTAATTCAGCTGGCCAGCCCTTTAGCAAATTTCTTAAATTTCCTTAGCCTCAGTTTCCTTGTGTCACATCAACCCAGAAGCATTAGCAACAGTTCAAGATAAGAGAGGTAATGGGCTTGTGAGGGCCCTTGGCACATGGAAGGAGCTCAGTAAATACGGCATAGAAAATGGGGAAGAGACATTGCTGTTGTCTCTTAGCATCTGAGTGAGGGTGGGGCCTGCCTCTTGCATTTCGTCAAATCTCCCATTCTCTGTCTGCTATAGCACATAAGAAATGCTAAATATACTTTTATCAATTCTGTAACAACTATTCTTTATCATCTTTTTTGTTTTTCTGCTGATCTACCAAGGATTCCCCATCTTAGGCAAAGATGCTCTCTGTGGTCCTTGTCTTGACTTGAAATTTCTTTTGCTTGATTTCTCCTTTTCATTTATACTTGATCTTTTCTGGCAATTTTGTTGAAAATGTCTCCTTGACAGCCCCCGTTTCTACTGTGAGGCCCACACAGAAATGTATTCAAGTGGAATCTTGGCTCTTGACTGAGTTGATTGTGATGTAAGAAAAAATACTATGGAAATTAAAATATATCTTCAGAAAAGTNATGACAGTCTGTATTAGAGACAGAAATTGATTAAAGTGTGTAACAAGTTAAAACTATTCTATATAATCAATAAAAAGAATTTCTTATTATCTGTCCTTTAGAAGAAAAAGAAAGAATTACTCACAGCATTGGATCTTTTCCAAATTGTGCCAGAATTTCCACCCTGAGTCCCAGACTTTCATGTTAGGGTGATTCCAAGGTCAGCCCACTGAATACTCAATGAAACCACTAGAATTTAATCAAACTGACCTACAGCCACTGGAAAGGTAGGGACTTGGTCTGAAATATTACATAAGAGGCAATACCAAACATCAAAAAAGACAAAAATGGCTCTTGAGATTATTCATCTCTGTCAGCGTTTGTGCTTAAGCTGAGGAGTCATACTGTTTGATTTTTTTTTTTTTTTGAGGCAGGGTCTCATGGGATTAGAGGCCTACACTACCACACCTGGCCCAAGATGTTTTTGAAATCCCTTTGTCAAACTTGGGCCCTGAGAATCCTAAGCTAAATATTTCTCAATGTCTGATATCCTTTTTGTTTTGTTTTTGTTTTTAAATCTTTAAAGTGTGAATTTTTTGTGGGGGGGAGGGGGTTACTGCATCCCTAGCTGGCATGGAATTCAATAGGTAGACCAGGCTGGCCACAAACTCACAGAGATCCATCTGCCTCTGTCTCTGGAGCATTGAGATTAAAGGTGTATGTGACCAAGCCTGGCTCTGAACAGTTTTTAAATGTGAGAATGAAGGTTTAACGCAATCTTTATTCTAATGGAATATAGTGGGGATCACAGACAATCAGAGTGTTGCAAGTATTATCATAGGCACAGGGTGCGAAGAAAACTACTAGGACTGATTGATCTAAAGTGTGAAGTGGAAAAGAGATGTGCAGCTGAAGAGGCAAACAAAGGATGATATTATGAAAACCTGTTTAAGCCATATTAATGAACTTAGATCTAAACAGAACACAAAATTACGATTATTTGGGGGTGGGAGGAGTGCTTCCCAGAAGCATCTGCATAGGCCAGAGAATGTGAGAACATCTAGGAGTGTGGGGGATCGTTACAGGAAGCCGAAGGTTGAAGTTTTTCAGGAATTTTTGTATTAAGCCAGAGAATGTGAGGACATCTAGGAGTGTGGGGGATCGTTACAGGAAGCCGAAGGTTGAAGTTTTTCAGGAATTTTTTTATTAAAACATTTGATGTACAATTGTAGGAGAGATAATATACAGATATCTTGAACATAAATACAGGTTACAAATTCTTATCCTAATAGTGAAAAGTTTCACTAAAGCATGCCCAGTGATTGGGCAAAACCAAAACTTATTTTATGCCACGGTCATCCTAGGGTCCTTCCTGCTAGGTAGCCTCCCTGGATCTGTGGGTTGCAGACTGATTGTCCTTTGGTTTATATCTAGTATCCACCTATTAGTGAGTACATACCATGTTTGTCCTTCT
>LZPO01087533.1:11364-22549 GCA_001675575.1 Neotoma lepida | reverse complement strand
TTGGATTCATTATTTTGATGTCTAGTTTCTTGAGTTCTTTATATATTTTGGAGATCAGCCTTTTGTCAGATGTGGGGTTGGTGAAGATCTTTTCCCGTTCTGTAGGCTGTCGTTTTGTCTTATTGACTGTGTCCTTTGCCATACAAAAGCTTCTCAATTTCAAGAGGTCCCATTTATTAATCACTGTTCTCAGTGTCTGTGCTACTGGTGTTATATTTAGGAAGTGGTCTCCTGTGCCAAAGCATTCAAGAGTCCTTCCTACTTTCTCTTCTATCAAGTTCAATGTAATTGGATTGATGTTGAGGTCTTTGATCCACTTGGACTTGAGTTTTGTGCATGACGATAGATATGGATCTATTTGCAATCTTCTACATGTTTGATTTTTATATGTGATTTTAGTATAGGTGTTGATCTTTTCCCATTTTATTTTTTTACTGATTATAAATATAAAAGATAAACATAAAAAACAAAGGAAAATATTGTTGTAATGAGAAAAATATGAGCTATCTTTGCTTATTCTCCCAGCCTACAATAAACACAGTATTTCAGTGTGTGTAGTTTTAAGCTCTCACACAGATATATACACTGGGCATATATTTATCATACTTAGTGTAGTTTGTTTTGCTTTTTCATATATTACAATCTGACCATCTTTCTAAGTCATTACATATTGTTCGAAAATGTGGATTGGAGAAATGTCTCAATGGTTAAAGTGCTGGCTGTACAAGCATGAGGATCAGAGTTCAGATCCCCAAACCCTGTGTAAGTGCTAGGTAGGCATGGTGGCCCACCTTTTAATTCCAGTCTCAGAAAACAAAGATGGAGCAAGTTAGCTAGTGAGAATAGCTATATCAGTGAGCTCTGGGTTTGATTGAGAGGACTTGTCTTAGTAAATAAGGTGGAAGACTAATGAAGAATGATTGCTGGCAACAACCTTGACCCTCCTACATACACATACATTACACACATGTGCACTCACACACTTGTGCCCCCACACATGCACACACATGCACACACCACCCCAAACACACACACACACACACACACACACACACACACACACACACACACATACAAGCACACACGAATGTGGAAAATATTCTTTGAATATTTTTTCACTGATTATATAAAGCTCCATAGGATATGTCATCATTCTCTTCTAAGGTATTTTTGTCGCTTTAAAAAAAATACATTTATTTAATGTGTGTGTGTGCCTGAATATATGTATAATGTTCATGTAGTGCCTGGGAAGGCCAGAAGAGGGTTAGATGTTATAAGCAGTTGTGAGTCTCCATATGCTGGAGCTGGGAACTGAGCCAGGGTCTCCTGCAAGAGCCACAAGTGCACTTAACCACGGCTCTATCTCTCCAGCCCCCAAGAACTTGATGCTGTTCTAGATAATGACATAATGAAATCTTTGTGTGTCAATATTTTTACATGTGCCTAGACAGTTCCTTAAAACAGATTCCTAACATCAAAGCAACATGTTTCAGACCGTGTTTCAGATAATATTTCCGAAGTGTTTTTCTTTAAAGCTGAGGGAACCTTCACTTCTACAGCATTACAGAAAGAGGGACTGTGGCATTTCTGCCTTCATTGTGGTCGTGTTTATTTTCATAAACTACTCAATGAAGTGGTAGATTTGTTGCAACTGTNATCCTTTTCTGAAGGAATCCTACAGTGTCACCATTCTGTCAATGTTTAAGGACTAAGTTACCATTTCAAATATAAAGCTCTTCCCTGACAAGTGAAACAAGATTTCTATCCATGAAAATCACTGACAGTCATTTGGTACGGCTGCTGGAGACGTAAGTTAGGAGCTGTAAATGACAGACTTTTGAATAACTTCATATGTTAAACAGTACACTTTATTTATCTGTGTGTAGGTACATGCATCACAGTGCACAAGTGGAGGTCAGAGGGCAACTTTTAGAAATCTGCTATCTCCTCCCTCACGAGTCCCAGGGATCAGCTCCAGGCTTGGGAGGAGGTACCTTTGCTCACTGAGCCTTCTCACTGGTCTGTATCTTTATTCTTTAGAAATGTTCACACCAAACTGAAGTTGCATGGCATTTTCTCCTATCATGTTTGGGAGTCTTATCTGGCAGAATCAATCCCAAATAAATGCCCTACTTATCTGTCAGTGGAGCATTTGGACAGCTATTTGAAATATAGAGGGGGTGTTGCATTGTGTTGTGTTCCTCTTTGGAAGTTATTTTTAATATAGCATGTATCTTAAAAACTATAACGATATTTTTTATATGTTCATACTATTCAAAATGGTCTGTCCGGTCAGTGCAATGGCTTTCAAAATGTACATGACTTTCTACATGGAACTAAAAGAAAAGGCAACTCTAAAAAAGATCAATAACCAAAACAACTCTGAGAACAAAGCAGGAGGCATTAATAAGTACAAAACTGTAGTAATTACAGTGGTGTGTGCTTGCATAGCAGCAGACACAGAGACCCCTGTGAGAGGCTGCCTGGAAACCCACCATCCACAACCAGCTGATCTTCAACAAGGCTGCTGGGAATGTGCACTGGGGAAAGAAAAGTCTTCACTAAACAGTGCTGCCAGCATCAGGTACTCAAGTAGAGAGGAGTCAGAATGGATTCCTCTCTCCCCACATTCAAAAAGCAGCTGGAAATATAAGATCTGAAATTACTATAGGAAAATACAGGGGAAATTCTTCAAGACATTGAAATGGGAGAGCATTTTTTGGAGTACATCTCAAAAGCACAGAACAAAAGCAAAAATTTCCAAGTGAGACGACATCTAAAAAGCTTTTGTCATAGCAAAGGACACTCTCAGCATAATGAAGAGAAACCTTTCAAAAAAGGAGAAAGTATTTGCAAACTATGAATCTGATGGGGGTTGATACCCAGAGTGTATAAGGAACTGACATTTAAAAAATTTAATTGAAAGTGAATGATAGAGCTCAACAGGTGTTTCTCAAAATGCGACGTGCAAGATGCTAACAGATATGTGAACAGTTTCTCCACATCACTAATCATCAGGGAAATGCAAATGTGATACAATAAAATACTACCTCTCTCCAATTAGAATACCTATTACCAAAAAGACAAAACAAGAGCTGACAAGAATGAGGATGGAAGGGAACTCCTGTTTACTGTTGGGGGAATGGAAATTAGTCAACCATGATGGAAAAGACATGACTAAACCCAANGCTAGAATTAGCATTCATCTTACCATTGGGGACATATTTAATGGAAGTGAAGTTAAGATGTCAAAGACATGTCAGCATCCCCATGTTTATGGCAGCACTATTTGAAATAAACAAGAAATAGAAACAGCCCAAGTGATTAATGAGTGAAGAAAAGTCATACATACTCATATGTATGTGGACATATAGTGAAATTCAGATACCCAAACCCAGAGGAATCAGAGTACTAGCCAGACATTGAAGGAGCCAATCCCTGTCTTTTGTGTCAACAGAGATGGAATCATTATGTTAAAGCCAAGGACAAAGACAAAACCCACGAGATCTCACTCATACATGAAATATAAAAGAATTGATCTTATGGAAGTTGAGACTAGAAGGGTGGGTCACCAGAGGCTGAGGAGACTGAAGGGGAGGAGAGAGACAAGAAACACACTGATCATTGAAGACTAGGCCACAGTGACTTGAGAGACAGAAGCTGTGGGGTACCATCAGACAGTAGTGTGATTAAGACAGCACTAGTCTAATGTGTTCCACAAAGCTTGAAAAAGGGTTGTGACATTTTCACCATAAAGGAATTATAAAATGTTCAACCTAATTTAGATAGTATACAATGTATACATGTATCAAACTGTTATATGGCACTGCATTAATGTGTATATTTTATGGTTTTTAATTTAAAAAACTTATGTATATGAGTGTTTTGCCTACATGAATGTATGTGTGCCACACCTGTGCCTGGTACCCAAGAAGGTCAGAAGAGGGCACCAAATCTCCTGGAACTGGAGTTACAAATGGTCATTAGCCATCATANGGGTGCTAAGAACTGAACTAGGTTCTCTGCAAGAATAAAAAGTGTTCTTAATTGCTGAAATATGTTTCCAGCCACCCATTTTTGTTTTTAGTGTGTCATTTACAATATTTAAAATTGATATGATACAAGCAAAACTTGACAAAGCTAACCTTTTTNGTCAATGAGATACATGTTAAGAATTTAATATCACAAGTATTTATCAGAAANAATTACCCCAACCCTTTTTCCCATCCAGCAATCAACTAATCTTCACTATAGGTAGGACAAATTTATAATTATGGCTTAATTTGAATAATGTTTTTATTCTTCTAATTTGAAATATTTTTCAACACTTTTGTTGATTTGTTTTGTTTTCTGCAACAAGTTTTTGCTGTGTAGCCCAGATTGTCCTCAGTCTTCCCAGAACTAGGATTCTGGATGTGTAGCTTGATTAACCTTCTAAAGATTTACTTATTCAGCATGGCTCTCCACATATGTTACCTCTTGCAGAATAACATCCTGCCTGTCTCCATCCATGTGGTGTAAGAGAACAAAGTATTACAGACTTTCTGTCTTATATGACAGACATGCCGTCTGACATGATACTTCATAATTCTAGAAGCTCAAAGTATAAAACAGTCCTAGCAGATTTTTATCTTCTTTGTGGATCGTAAAAGGCCTGTCATCTTGTTATGTCTTTACATGGTAACAGGGCAAGGAAACTCGGAGGTCACCTGATCTCATTGCAGAGGACCCTGCTTTCATGATCTCATAAGCTTCTCCAAAGCTCACCATATTGGAATACCACCGCTAGTGGTGAGGATTCCATTGTATTAATTTGGCCTGGGGGAAGATTCAAGGTTCAGTCCACAGCGCTACCTTAAACCAAAGGCTTCAAACAATAGCCACTTTNTAATCTCCCACAACTCTCTAGGTGTACCATGCTCTACTAAGTCATGTAGAGGTGAGCTTTTAAGTCATATGGGATCTTTGTGGAGCAAAAGCATTGAAGGTGGTCACCCAACTTTCTGGTACCTCCACAGGGCTGAGTTCACAGGGGCTAAATGGCTGGGAGCCTCCTCTTTCTATACACTCTCAGGACTTCTCCTTCATATGCAAACATAAAGACTTCTTACACTGTAACTTGGTTCCCCAAAGCACAAAGGAAGAGGCTGCTTGCGAAGATTTTGGTCTCAGACTACCATCCCATTGGTCCATCACTTCGGCCATATTGTTTCGGTAACAGTGAGTCGCAGGTGAGCTCAGGTTCAGGGTGGCTGGGGGCTGCACAGGAGTGGCGATGTTGGGAGGCATGCTCACTGAAGGCCATCTGTGAAGACTAACACACTGTATTACGGACATTCATTTTAAAAGGCGTTTCTATTTGCAGCTCCCCATGGCTAATGAGGACCTCCCGCAGCTTTAATCACTTTGGTGGGCATTTCCAAAAACCTAATGAGCTCTGATGTCAATCGCAACAGTCAATCTACTTTTAACAATCCTGGGTCTCAAGTGCAGGAATTCATTTATAAGCAAATTAGAGCCTTGGTTTGATTCATAAACTTCAACCCCCCATTGTTAGTTTTTAAAAAGAACAAGTTCAGGTCCATTTGGCTGTGGGTACTAAGCAAATATTTGGGAAATAATTCAAAGTTCGTAATAATTCTGAACATTTAGATGGTGCTTTATAATTTGAATAGTGCTTTGGGGTGTTCTCTTACTTGCCTTTTCCTTTCGATCTTGTGTGGTAGTTTAGGAGAATGTTTGAGTTTTCAAGTGAGGAAAATAGCTCCTCAGAAGCTGTTAAGTGTTCATCAGAGAAGAAACATCAGAGCCAGGACCCAGTCTTCTGGTGTTCTCTTAAATGTTGAAGGGTCTGAGCCTGAAATCCACCCTCCTATACTCTCTCTCTCTCTCTCTCTCTCTCTCTCTCTCTCTCTCTCTCTCTCTCTGTGTGTGTGTGTTTGTGTGTGTGTGTGTGTGTGTAAATACATATATTTTAAGGTGTTCCCCTTAAAGAATAAACTTTGGAGCTTGGACTGCATTGGGAATTCATCCTTCCAACCCTTCATTTCACAGTTAGGAAAACAGATTCAGATTGGTTACGACACTTGCCCAAAGTGGCACCATTATTTAGCGGAACAGCCAAGAACTATGGACTCTGAAATCTGCTATTCCATTTGTGTCCTTCAAGAATAGATTTCTAAGTAAAATTGTGTGGGGACTGGGTGTGATGGTTCATTTCTCTAATCCTAATACTCGGGACTCTGAGACAGGAAGATATCCATGAATTTAAGACCAGCCTAGGCTTCATAGTGTGTTCCAGGTCAGCCTGGGCTACTAGGATTCTGTCTTGTAAAAAGAAAGAAAGAAAAAGAAAAAAAGAAAGAAAGAAAGAAAGAAAGAAAGAAAGAAAGAAAGAAAGAAAGAGAGAGAAAGAGAGAGAGAAAGAGAGAGAGAAAAAGAGAGAGGGAGGAAGAAAGAAAGACTGATATTACTAATTTGTGGTTTTCTAGGAATTAAATGTAAAAACTCTTTAGTTCTGTATCAATTGAGTACAGGTCAAAATCAGCTTTAATATTTGTTCAGAGTATTGCAACTTCTGGGCGACAACCTCTTGCTGCAGAAGGCACCTCTATGTATGAAAATCAGTACTAAATTCAGTACAGAGGTTTTTTTCCTTTATTTCCTTATTTCCTTATTTATTTATTTATTTATTTATTTATTTGTTTGTTTGTTTGTTTATTTATTTATTTATTTACTTATTGCTATGGAACCATACCGAGGGCCTTACAGCCTTCAGCTTGCTAGACAAGCAATATACTACTGAACTAAAGCCCAAACTCCCAGTGTAAAATGTGCTCCGCGTGATAGAACTGAGGTTGTTACTGGCCTGTCTGGTGACTGGTGTATGTTTTGCTTTCAGGACTATTGTTAGTATTGAAATCAAAGCATTTCCCTGAGTATTCTCCCAGCATCCAGGGTGGAGTCTTCTCCTGAAGGAAGAGCATACAATAAGACTGCCTGACAGTACAGACTGTGACATTTCCCCAGACTCTAGGATGTCGCTGGTGCACATCGTACTTCGTTTTGACTTAGTAAAGATACCACTTTCTTCTCCTTCCTCCTCTCCTCTTCCATTTCATCCCCCACTCCTTCTCTCCTTTTCACCTTGTTCTCTTCATAATAAGAGTATGGCTTTAGTTGTTTCACTAAACAGCAAGCTAACAAAATCAACAAGGTGCTTACCACAATCTGCATAGCATATGATATAAAGAGTTGACCAAGTGGCCCCAACCCACATCCTCAGTCATGAACCCCAATATGGTTCCAGCTTTCATAATATTTCTACACTGTCTGTTGACTCTTTTAGTCTAAAGATAACAAAAAAAATGAGCTTGGGAGCGAAACCATTTTCTTCCAGTTATTACATGTTCCTTTGTCCTCTGAACCACTTTGTTTAATATATCTCACAGTTTGGAGTGTACTGAGTTCCACTCACATACTTGTACGTCTGATAGCATCTCTTTCTCTCCCTTTCTCCCCCCCCCATACCCAGGCCTCATCTTTATGCATGTTAAGCAAGGGCTCTACCATTGAGCTACCCCTCTAGCCCTTTTGGTTGTTAGTTTGAGACAAAGTCTCACTAAACGAGCTGGCCTCGAACTCACACTGCAGCCCAGACAAGCTCTGAACTTGCCTCAGCCTCTTGAGTAGCTGAGATGGAAGGCTTGTGTCACCAGACCTTGCNAGATCTTTCCTTATTGGAGCATAAGTACATGGGATAGAGAAAAGGCAGGGTTGTGTGCAAGGTGGACTCCTGGGGTCGCCATTGTACAGCAGCCAGAGCCACGCTGTTTCCGAGAGGCCACGTCACAGATTTGAACCTTTACATGATGGAAGTATTCAAACAAGCTTTCAAAAATATTATATAGCTGTTAAAATATTTTTATCACAAATCAAATGTCAGCTTTAAGCGCAGTGTTTATAGAGTACTGCTGTACTGTGATGTAACACATAAAAAATAGAAGTGTTGATATATTTGGGCCATTTATTTGCAGGGTATTTTTTTGTACCAGCAAGTCCAGTTAGAAAGTTCCATCTGCTCTTCTGCATTTTTGCCATCTCAACTTGTGTCGTTTCAGACCAAGGCACCATCTGATTTTTTTTTCTTTCTGCATTATAGTGATACTCTAAAGGTCTCTGCAGGGACATGGCCCTGGTTCCATCTCTTCTCCCTCATCAGTAAGGTTTATTCAGGGAGGAAAATGAGTGGAATGCAGAAGAGGGTTTCATGAAAGGCATTAGACCTTTCACTGTTGTGGGAGAAGTCAGGGTAGGGAATTTTAAATCATTTTGATAAAAAAAGTCAGTTTGCCAATTTGACCATTATATCTAAGTTGAAGTACTAATGGCTTCCATCAGCTCCGGGGCTAGCACACCGGCTTTAGAAACAAGGCAAAGTATGATGTCTACAGTGTGCAGAGGATGTCTGTTTAAGAGTTCCCACTTGCCTGTACAAAGTATCCAGACTTCCAGATGTCCTCTCTCCTCTGAAATGTGAAGGCAACTTTTCTCACCAATGTGACAAAATATGATATGAGTCACCAGACAGTGGAAAGGGTAACATTAGTTTTAACATGTTGTTTCAGACAGTTCAATCCACATAGTCCCTGGGTTTGTTAATTAGGCTCCAAGGTAGTGCTGACCATTGTGGCTGAGGGAAAATGTGCTAGAGGAGGCTGTTCATCTTGCTGTGGCCAGGCAGCAGAGAGAAAGAGTTGGGCAAGGGGACAGGATAATAAGCTATGGCCTCTAAGAGCATGTANCCAGTAACCTGCTTCTTCCATGTCAGCCCCACCCTCCAACTCCCCCAAATGCCACCATTTATGAATCCTTCAGGGCTTAATCTGTTCACTAGGTCAGAGCCTTATGATCTAATTGTCTCTGAAACTTCCTCACAGACACAGCCAGGTGTGTGATTTACCAACATCCTAGGTGCATTGAAGTCTAATTAAGTTGATAAATTAACCATTACTGTAACTGAAAATGATATTCAACTTAGGTAGACAGAATATGTTTAATCATAATGGCCAGACCAAAATAACTCAAAATTCCAGTGAAACTGAACTGAAACTGAAGTCATATCCAGACTTCCTCCTCCCCACTGGATCTTCGGTCATGAAGCAAATATTTTACATATCTTATAAAGGTTAGTATATGTGTATATTTGTAAGTAATCACAGCCCACTTCTCTGGGTTCAGCTGTGGTACATCANTTTTGTTNCATTCTCTTATTCTCTTCTTGTTTTCATTTTTTGTTCAATGTTCTCTTTTTATTCAAGGCCCAGCAAGACTAGAAGGGTTGACAGACATAGTGACTCACCTGTATTTCTGAGACTTAGGAGTCTGAGGCAGGAGGATCACTATGAGTTCAAGCTAGTGTAAGCTACAGAGACCTGGTCTCATAAAACAAAACAAATTTGAAGAAAGGTTAGAAAGGTCATTTATGTAGTTACTTGTCTTGTTGCTCAGACAAAAGACATGAAAAGAGCAATCTGAGGAAGGAGGGATTTGGGGTTCGAGTGATACCATCCATCAAGGCAGAAGCACCTGGGCTGTGTCTGGTCAGACTGCACCCACAGCAGAGAAACAGAGAAAGATGAATGCTAGTCTTCAGCTAGCTTTCCTCTAGCCCATGTGGTATCCCAGCCCATGTCTCTGCCCACATTTGGGCTTGGGCTTCTCACCTCAGTTAACCTAATCTGGTAATCCTTCAGACACACGCCTGGAAGCTTGACCCTTCCATGAGTCCAGATCCTGTCAAGTTGAAGCTCAATATTAACTATTATAGGCTGTTGGTTCTGCCTGGGCTATTATAATACTTATGGACTATCCTTCCACATGTTATTCAGATTTCAAAGTTGATGTGGAACAAAGCTTTTGTCAGATGTGTTTATAGATCCAGCTGTCCTTTTTCAATGCAGCTGTGTATAACACTGAACTTCCTGTAGGAAGCTCTGGAATTCACTGGAAGCCTCCTTTTGTGTGAGTGGTGGTCATTCCCCGGGGCACAGATGTGCACTGCTATTCTCATCCTTTATTTGTCATTCCTGGTTCTTCAAGTGTTCATCCTTATGATGAAAGGTCATGAGAGCCCTCTGCCTGTGTGCTAGGAGTGACTTCCCGACAGAACACAGGCAGAATGGGCTCCTTAGCCATGCTGGAACCATGGGTTCCTGGTCTGTGTCTTGCTCCATTCAAAGATGCATTCCCGCTTAAAACAGTGNTGCCTGCATTTTGTTCCTTAATCCTTTCTTCTNCTCTGCGTGTGCGTTCCATTGTATGTGATCACAGAAGAACCAGCCAGCTCTGTTTGAGAGCATTAGAGGAGTTTCCCAAAGGGGATGACATTTCTTAAATAATTTTTTTTTTTACAAAGACTCACAGCTTGTAAGCTTGAAGTGTACCATGTTGCTCTTTCAAATACACATCAATTAAGTATGTAGTTTGGTACTTTTCTAATAGACGTGGTAGTGTTTTATCAATTTATCCTAATTTCTGCCCCCCTCTGTGACTCTCCCGAATCTATCTGTAATGCTGTCAGAAGAAAAGAAACAGAAAATGAACCCATATGGAGGACTGAATCTATTATTAATGGTGCTGTGATCTCATCAACCAAAGGAATAACTACATACTGTTTATTTTTAGTAGCAAAGGATAAAGCTTTGAACGGTAAGTTCCAGTCTGTAATCATCACCTTCCATGTACCTCTCATCTGAACAGTGAGATCACCAATGAAAAACACTTACGTGCTTATGTGGGGACTGGCAGTTGTATGGTGATTCTCTGAACAGATACCACNTGTTCCTCATGGCCTCTATGGGTGCAGCCTAATGGTGGAAGTATGACTTGCACAAGAGCACTGTCAAACAAAACTCATCAGCCACATTGGCCACAACCCTGAAGTTCTGTGTGAAAAGTATAAATAGATCACTCATGACTGTCAGCTAATTTCCCCAGACATCCCAGTTCAAGGTCACTGAAGTGGCTGGAAAAAAATTGACCTATAATTTGTAAACCTTTTCCCCTGACCTCTGACTGTTTTCAAAGTCTATACTGTACCCATTACATCTTTTACAATTTTTTTCTTTTATTGAAAATACACTTTTTTCATACAATTCTGATTGTGGTTTCCCCTCCCCCAACT
>LZPO01087532.1:12749-36514 GCA_001675575.1 Neotoma lepida | reverse complement strand
TTTGGTTTTTCGAGACAGGGTTTCTCTGTGTAGCTTTGCTCCTTTCCTGGAACTCACTCGGCAGCCCAGGCTGGCCTCGAACTTACAGAGATCCGCCTGCCTCTGCCTCCCGAGTGCTGGGATTAAAGGCGTGCACCACCACCACCCGGCTTCTATTCTCCTCTTTTACAGACAAATACACTGACTTCTAGCTGCTGTACTCTGGAACAGAAAGGATATTGTCTACACACCTTTATAGCTGAGTAAGAACAGGCCAATATCTTCTACAGGTTTAAATGATACCGGGAATTTTATTCATGTCATGTTNAAAAAGAAGCATGACTCTTCTTCCCTACTGTGTTTTATGGCCCTAGCAGTAGATGTAATGAGGGGATAACATGGAATGGAAAAGGAGGAGGGGGGGCTTGGAAAAAGGAACCTTCATAATTTTCAAATGTGCTATTTTAAAAATATTAATCATTATATCTGCTGCATAATGAATTACTTCTCCCCTCCAATTATTATCTTGAAACTCTAATGCTCAAGATGACTGTACTTGGTTAAATGTAATCATAATGTTGAAGCCTTCATCCCCGAAGACCAGTGTTCCTGTACAAGAAGAATGGCATAAGGATTCCCTCTTTCCACCCATGTAAGNAAAAAGATCTCTTGAGGAAAGAACAAATGTGTGGGTACCTGTAAGCTGGGAAGAATTTCTGACCTATAAACATATCCTACTATATATTTATCTTGGACATCTAGTTGCAAAACCGTGAGAAAAATAAATTTATACGCTTAACTGCTCAAACTGCTTAACTGTTTGCAATTTCCGTGCGTCTACTAGAGGTGACCAACTCTATCCTCTTGAATGTCTATACTTGAATACATAGTATTCATATTCTTTAGGCAATGAATACTCTTTTTAATATTATTATATGAGTATATAATTTGCAAAAAAAATATAAAAGTGTTTTATAATGATTTAATTACCTTATATGCAAAAGGATAATTATTAAGGAACTGTAAGGTCCTTGGTGAGACATCTACTGAATTANCACCATCAATAAATTAAGAAGAGATTATGTTTAAGCAGAATGTAGATCCCAGACAAAATGATTTTTCCAATGTAAAAACATAAGATGATTATGCCAATTATAGTTCCCATCAAAAATGAATGAATGTCTAATTATCAAAAGTTTGTTATGCAAATAAAATTCAACTCTAAAGAAAAACGATGTTAAAATATTGCAAGAAAACTGTTTGACTTATAACATATAATAAATGAGATCACACAATCTCAGAAAGAAAAAATGGCAGGTTCACGCCCATATGTGTAACCTAGTGAAAAAGATATGAATATATGTNAACAAATGTACATGTGAGTACAGAACATGAAGAAAAAGGAAAAAAAAAGGCTAAATATAAGGAGACAAGGAAAACTGAATGCAGATAATAGACTTAAGTAATTAAAGAGTTTATAAAGCTAACTACTTTTCTAGTTATAAGTCTATGATTTTTTTTGTTTTGGTGATAGATATGTGCATAAATTATATTAGATTATGAAGTGTTAAGTTTAAAGTGACATGTCACATCTTCTCTTCCAAATGCCTTCTCAAAATGTGNAGAAGTCAATTGAGTTGTATGTATTTTGGGTTTAGTCTTTTTGGTCTATGATGCTTTTATTAATTTTCAGGTTTTTACATAATGAAGTTTATAAAATTAGAAATTTAAAATCACTTTAAAGCAAATTTATGTAAATAAATTAAAAACACATTTAAAAAAATCTCAAAATTAGAAGTTTATCAAGCATGTGCTTACTTTAACAGACAAATATTTTAACTAGGTAATTTTTCACATAGGGAAATCTCACTTGTCTTCTATAGAGTAAGTAATAAAGACAATATGTATTTTATTTATTTGGAAAATTTTGACGTTTAATTCAAGCACTTTAGTTCATTCAAGGGATAATTAATATAAAAATTAATTAGATGCAAGAAGCAGTTTAAAAATCATTCATATTGACCAGAATAAAAAACAGGCTTCATCATTTTTTTTGTTTATTTTTGTTGTTGTTGTTGATTTTTTTATTTTGGTCTGTATAAAACAAACCTTCTCTTCAAGGATGGATACTACCTCAGAATGGATGAATAGGGAAAAAGTGACCCAAAAAGTGAGGCTAGGGAAAAGGTGAACATACCTATCTAATATCTGAAAAATAGATTTAAAACCCAAACTAATCAATGCAAATAAGAATGTTGCTTCATTCCTGTCAAGGGAACAATCCACCAAGAACACATTACAGTTCTAAAGATAGATGTGTTGAACTCAAATGCATGCAATTTCATAAAGCAAACACTGCTAGGCATTGAGCTATGGTTTACTCTCAAAACAGTAATAATAGTTGTCTTCAACTTTCTTGCTTACATCAAGAAACAGATCATCAAGGCAAAATATTAAAAGAGAAACATGAGCATTAACACTATAATGGAACTGAACTCAGAAAACATCTTCAGAACACTTAAAATTCTTTTTAGCAGCCCATGGAATTTATTCTAAAACAGATTACATGCTAGAAGATGAGAAAAAAAATCACAGGAAATTGAAATGATTCCCTGTATTTTGTCTGATTACAACACCACAAAACTAGAAATCAAAATTAAACTACAGGAAATACAAAGCCTTGTGGAAATTTTAAAAAGACATAATTGACTAAAGAAATGTCATTGGAAAAAATCAAGAAGAAAGTATTAACNAAATACTAATTTAAAAAAGAAAAAAATGAAATAAAGAGTTGCTTCTTTGAAAATATAAACAAAATTTACAAACCCTTATCCAAGCTAATCAAGACAGAAGGCAAAAAACTTAATAAATGCAGAGAGGAAAATGGAAAACAGACACAAGTTCTGAAAGTCATAAGGTCTTACTTTTAAAATCTGTGTGTTGCCACATTAGAAAAAGTAAAAGAAATGGNTTAGTTTCTTGATGCATATGACCTAACAAAGATAAAACAAGATGAGATGAATGTGTAANAGAAAACATTTAAACAAATGTGTAAGAGAAAACATGATGGAAGCAATGATTAGTTTCCCTCCCCCCGCCAAAAAAATACAATTCCCAGTTCAGAAAAAACTAACTACAAGACTCTCCCAGATCTTTCAAGAAGAACTTACTCATCAACAAAGTAGTGTCCTCTAAAAGGCTCAGGTTAACATTGCTGTATAGAGAGGGGAAGGACTGCATGAGTTAGAAGATTGAAAATCTGTTAAGTGCCATCTTTTNTNCAATACATAGACATTGCAATAGATCTCTCAACCGTGAATGACTAAGGCTTTACCTGAANAAGAATTGACAAGTCAACAGGAAGATCAAGATGGAGGAGGGATTCCCTGGGCCTCAACCTTCACTAGTGAATTGCTTACAGAAAGATGATAGAAAGGGGAATTTGGTATCTTCAGTTTTATGTCCGTTGGTGATGCCATGTGTCAATAGATTGGCCTAATTCTATGGTCACACAGATGGCCCTGATTAAAACAAATGAGTCACAGAGCAAAAACAAAAGTCCTGAACCTGAGGAGGGGACATGTAGGTGGTGGTGGTGGGGTTAATAGGAGTGGGACAGAGATAGAAGAGTGTAGTGGGATTAGTGATCAGAATGCACTGTATGAATATGTGAAATTGCCTAAGAAAGAAAAAGAATCAAAATGGGGGGCAAAGGAGGGGGGATGAGAGTGCAAAGGAGCGGGAGATTTGAGCTGGAACAGGGACAGAGAGAGAGAGCAAGGAAGGAGATAACATGATAAATGGGGAAATCACGGGAATAGGGAGAAACAGAGTGCTAGGGAAGTCCCGGAGAGTCCACAGGGATGAACCCACCTTAGACCACTGGAAATAATTGATAGGGTGCCTGAACTGGCCTGATCCAATGATCACAGGGATGAATACCNTAACTGCCACCATGGAGCCCTCATCCAGTGACTGATGGAGACAGATGTGGGCACCGGNCNGAGCTCCANGAGCCCAATCGATGGGAGACAGGGGGNCCTCTATGAGCAAGGGACTACGAGATCATGATGGGAGGGTGTGCAGAGATGGCCAGCCAAACTAGTGGAGATGCATGAACTATGGACCCGTGGCTGAAAAGCCCCCTCATCCAGAGACAGATGGAAGGAGATGCAGAGAGATGCATGGCCGGGCTCCAGGCAGAGCTCCAGGAGTCCAACTGATGGGAGAGAGGAGAGGTTCTATGAACAAGGGACATTGAGATCATGAAGCCAGCGAAGCTGGTGGAAATGCATGACCTGTGGACCAATATCTGTGGAGCCCCCCATGGTGCTGAACTGGATCCTCTGGAGGTTTGAGATAATTGTTTGGCTTGAAGTGTCTGAGGGCCCCCAGGCGGTGGGATCAGGATCCATCCCTGGTGCAGGGCCTGACTTTTTGGAGCCCAATGCCTATGGTGGGACACCTGGGGCAGTCTTGGCACAGGGAGGAAGGTCTTATCCTGCCTTGGCTGAGAGTGCCAGACTCCGGAGACTCACCATGGGAGACCTTGTATTGGACGAGGTGGGAGTGGGGGTGGGTTGAGGGGGGGAGCTGGCGGGGCGGGAGGAGGGGGGAGAGGGGGATCTGAGGTTGGTATGTAAAAGGAGTGGAAGATCTTTTTAATAATAATAAAAATAAATAAACAAACAAACAAAAAAGAAACAAAAAGGAGGACATGGAGGCAAAAGAAAACTTATTCATTGTTTGTAGAAGTGAAAACTGGTAATATATATGGATCTTAATACAGAGGTTGCATAAATCCTGGAAACATAACTACCATTGATTCATTTATGTGGATCTCTGTGTTTAATTTATAATATCTACATAAAAAATGGAACTTTAAAAGGGACTATTGGGTTGAAGAATGTCTTAAGGGATGGGCAGGATAGCAGAGAATAGATGAAATGGAGATATAGATGGGGAACAACAGAGGTAAGACATATAAACAGGGATGGTATAGGGAATTGCAGGGCTAGGGTGGAGTGTTGTGGTGGTTTTGTTCAACTTGACACAAGCTAAAATAGTGGGGAAAGATGCAACTTCAATTATCAAATGATCTCCATCATACTGGCCAATAGNCAAATCTGTGGGACTCTTTTAAAAATGATGAATGTGGAAAGGTGCAGTTCATTGTAGGTCACATCACTGGTGAGCAGGTGGTTCCAGATTGTTTTAAAAAAGCAGGCTGAGCCCATCATAGTACCAAAGCTGTGTATAGTATTCCCTTTGGTCTTTGCTTCCGTTCTTGCATCTATAATCCTGACTTGAGTTCCTATCCTCAGTTTTCTTCATGATAAACTATAAACTGAAGATGAAATAAGCCTTTCCTTCCCAATTTGCTTTGAGCATGATATTTTATCACAATAAACACCTCAATAGACAATTGTTGCCCTGAAGGAATTATGATAGCAAAAGCCTTGGTACCTATTACTTTGTAAGATAAGTCTTGTCAATCAAAGACAGTCATATATTATGGAGTGACAGATAGGTCCCTATGCTGATCTATAGGCTACTGACTGATGGATTCCAGAGGAGAGGTAGACATTTGATTTAGTTACATGCGCCTACCAGGCTCCATTGGATAGGATTACATTTGATTTAGTTACATGTGCCTACCAGGCTCCATTGGATAGCTTCAATCATACTGTCATACAGATGACCATGATTAAAATTGCCATTCATATACAAAACAGAAAGACCCGAAGAATGGAAGTAATGGTAGGGGTCAGTAAATGAAGTAAAGAGAGTTCGGAGAGGGCAACACAGATCAGAATCTATGAGCTATCTCTCCAACTCCTTGTCATGTAATTCATAGTAATTATATTTTAAGGTATTTCCCNTTGTAAATATGTTCTTTATCAGATATATATTCATACTTACTCTGGATATTGGATTCCATGTCGGTACTGTCATGTTGCTTATTTAGAATGAATATATAATTTGAAGATTGGCACTAGGTTAAATCTCTTCAAAACACAACTGATGTTAATTAATGGTATCAAAGAAAGAGTGAAAGTTAATTATACCTTTGTCATAGTTCACATTACAGTAAAAGGTTTACAATGCTTTAATATTGCTTTTGTTTGCTCACACANCATTTTAAAAGTTTGAATGTATGTGATTATTTCAATGCATTCAGAATTTTTAGGGATCATCAGGTATGTTAAGAAAATACTATATGGAGGATAATTGAAACTCTCCTGTCTTTCCATATATACAGTATAAGTAAAAATATGAGAATATTTGTAAATTAGCTATTGTCTTTTTAACTCCTTATTCTTCTTTATATAGGGAACAGAGGAAGCCCTGAATGAATAAAGTCCTGATTGAATGTGTGTTTTGCCATGCACTTAGCCTGTTGAAGACTCCAAAATAAATTGGTCCATGGGAAATTGGAAAAGGTGTTACCTATGTGGCCTGGGCTCCAAAGAAATGGAAAAGCTTTACTGCAAAGGTCAAGTATGAGTTTTTAAGAATGATTGATCAACGAATGAAAAGAACAGCAACTCTAGCTTCCTCCTGGATGTTTAAAGCCTGAGACTGCTACAGTTCACAGGTTTTCTACCAGAGTCTACACAACATGCCACCTGGACTGTACTCATAAAAGAAGCTGAGGTTCCAGGTTCAGTCAGTGCTGGCAGCATTAGAGAACCCAACCTGATCTCTGCTTCACTGTGTATGCCTGTGTGACTGTCCTTTCTTCATTCTCTCCGTGTCCCTAGTCAGGGTTCCAGGACCCAAGATGCACAGGTCCTGATCTTTTATATTTTATATGTGTTCAGTTAAAACATAATTGAAATACTTGGAGGAGCTATTGGCAATGAATAATTTTTAGATAGTTTTTAGGACAGAGAGAATCTTTCCTTTTTGTTATTGTTGTTTTGTTTTGTTTTAAGGAAATTGTAGTCACTGATAGGATTCCTAAGTCCCAGTGGATGATCCCCACACTGACACGTATAATCTTAGTTTGGTGGCTTGTACAAGAGAGAGAAAAAACTCATGAAGTTGGGAGGATCTGTGGTGGAGAGAGCATGAGATGTGTTTGGGGAGGAAGAGAAATATTTTTATTATATTTCATTGCACATATATACAAAATTCTCAAAAATAAAAAAATCAAAACATTTTAATTAATGAGCCAAAGTACACACAAAAACCTGATTAGACACAAACATGTATGTTACTTATAAAGTGCCAGATACCAGAGGAAAAAAAATCATTTGAAAGAAAGAAAATATAGGCATGAGAGAGTTGGGGAAAGAGACATAATAACTCCCACTGAATAGAAATATTTTCATCAGAGTTTTCCTCTAGCACTTTCTTCATATTGTAAAAAAAATATTTTTAGCTATAAAATAAGTTTGTTTTATTTCTATTTTATGACTAATATAATGCAGTTTCAATACAGCTATTTAAACTAGTACATCTTCAAAAAAAGATGACTACATTGAACAATTTCATGTTAAAGACACCTANCAAATTGTCTTAAAAGAAACACTAGCAGATATATAATGCATCCATTTGCTCTAAGAATGTTCAGTGAGTATGAGAAAGCCCAGATTAAGCTTCACAAAAATTGGGAGCCGGGCGGTGGTGGCGCACGCCTTTAATCCTAGCACTTGGGAGGCAGAGACAGGTGGATCTCTGTGAGTTTGAGGCCAGCCTGGGCTACCAAGTGAGTTCCAGGAAAGGCGCCACCAAAGCTACACAGAGAAACCCTGTCTCGAAAGAAAAAAAAAAATTGGGAATATTCCTATACACTAGACATACATATGTTTATATGAACATATATATGAAGCTATATGTGTTGTCATATGAAACACATACACTTACATGTTCATGCTTATAAGTATATACAAACTCATATNTTTATATTTAATTAAATATATGTTTGGAATTCTCAAGAAGAGAAAAAATGAAATATTTGAATCAATGAGTAAAAATTTGTAAAAGTTTAAGTCATATATATGCATCTTAATATTTTATAGATTAATAAAATTCTCATTTCTAACTACTCTTATTATACAAATTAATATTTACAATATATTTTATAATGAGTCTTATTAACTTTCTCTGCAAGTTGGATTTCTTATATATATTTCCTTTACTTCTGGCTTAGGGACACTCAATTATGCATATATAAATCAGGATCCATTGTATGTATTTTCCTATTTCCTACCACTTCCCATTAGACCGTTTAACAGTTTATGTCTATCTTCCTTTTCAAAATGAGTGATAATAATATTAATTAAAAATGAATAAAACATTGAGTGTTGTAATATGAGTTTTTCATATAACATCTAAAATATTTCATGCATTTTGTTTGTTTATGTGCATGTGTGCATTTACCTGAATAAATTAGTATATATTTCAAGGACACAGGAAAACATATATGGTGTTGGTTGATTGCTATATCATGTGGGTCCTGGGTATTAAACTGATTTTGCAATTTGTCTACAAGCTCCCTTACTCACTGAGCCAACTTGGCAGTTCTCATATGAAATTTAAACAAAATATTTTATTATCCTATTTTTTTGCTGTCCCCCATGTGTTTCCAACCAGATTGGNACTAATGCTGTGAACTTTTTTTAAATAACTTTCAATAATATGCACTTGAATGCCCCAAAGTCTTGTGCATGAGTTATGCCATGTCAAAATTTTAAGACAATGTTCTATAAAATTTCTTTTCAAATATTTTAATTCAAGTATAATTACATAATTTCCTNCCTTTCTTTTCTCTGTCCAGCTCATCCCAGGTACCTTCCTTCCAATCTCTCACATATTATGGCTCTCTCACTCTTAAACTATTATATCNTTTTCTTCGATAATTTTTGTATACCTTTCTATATGGACACATATAAATACAACTTTCTGAGTCCATCTTTGTTGTTTGTATGTATATAATTTCAGTGATGACCAGTTTGTATTTGTCAACCAACTAGAGACCTTGTCCTTGGGCGCAGGAAATTCTCTCTCAGTAATCATGCCTATAATTCTTTGTTTCCATGAGATTTTTACACNTTCTACTTTAATGTATCTACTGGTATTGTCATTGTTCAGGTCTTTAGACAGCCAGTTCTAGCAGACAAAGTCTTACAAAAGAATTCCCAATCTGCTGTCTCTTTCTATTTTCCTGCATACTATTTTATAATGTTCTTCATGCCTTAGTTGCCCTAGTGGTATTATGAATGTGTCTGTTGTGACCAATCTCTCCAGGATCCATGGTTTTGGCATTGTGTTGATCAGTGGTTTTTTGTAATGGTCTCAGTTCATTACAAAGAGATGTGTTGTTGAAATATATTGGGATTTATACTTATCTTGGTTACAAAATAAATTTTAGAATGTAGTTAATAATTATGCTGATCTAGTACAATAGTGATATTACCTTCTATCCTAAGTTCCAGGAATTCACTTGACTCAAGGAGGTTAGGTATAAAGCAAAAGACTACAGAAGGTAAATAAATCTTCTTGGGAGGAAGAAATATAATAGATTTTATGGGTAGACTGAGGGGACAACAGAAATAAGAAGATCAAGTGAGGCGAGTGAGTAGAGATGGGATTGAGGGAGTGAATACAGGGAGAGACAGCTAGACTTGAGAGACATTTGAGGGGTGGTATGAAAACCTAAATGCAGTGGAAACTTTCTCAAATATATGAAGGTGATCCTAATGAAGTCTCCAAACAACAGTGGAGATGGAGTCCCAACTGGCCATCTCTTATCAACAAACAGCTTTCAGCACTGGGACTGGGTTTCATCAAATTGACTTGTTGGCCAGAGGAGTCCCATGGAAATCCTGAAGCAACTCAGGCTGTTGTCAAGACTACAGATTGATATCCACAAATTGACAGTATGGCCGCATTGTTGAAGATAACATGTAAACAACATGAGTGTGAGAATGAGTGGATCTCTGATTCCTGTGCCTTTTCCTGCGCTCTTTTCCTTCTGTTGGTTTGCCTTGTCCAAATTCAATCTGATGGTTTTGCTTTACCTCATTGTACTTTCTTCTGTTATGATTTGCTGCTATCTTAGATGTCTGTTCTTTTCTAATGAGAGACAGAAAGGTTTGGATTCAGATGGGGGGTGTATGGAGGAGGAATTGGAAGCAACCAAGTGGAAACTAATTAGATTTATTTTTTCTATTTCAATAAAGAGAGGCAGAAAGACATCAAATTATCACTATTTTCAGATTACATGCTACTATACATTAGAGATCCCAACAGTTCCACAAAAACTTTAACAAATAATTAGCAGCATCACCAAAGTAGAAAGATCAAGAATCAGTTTACAAAATTCAATAGCTCTTCTGCACACCAACAATAAAATCACTCACCTAGAAAATAGACACATTTCTACATACAAAATCAAAGACAATGAAATATATCAAATAAACAGAATGTAGGAGGTAAACAACCTGTATAAGACAAACTTCAAATTTCTAGATAAAATTATCGAGAATGATACCAAAAAATAAAAGATATCCAGTGTTCATGGTTCTATAGAATTAATATTATAAAAATGACTACCCTATCAAATTTACAGATTCAACAAACTCTCAATAAAAATACCCATAAATTTCTTCATTGAAATAGATGACAAATCCTAAAATTTATTTAGATCCAGGAACAGATCCTGAGTAAGAAAAGTAACCCTGATAAAAAAGAACAATTCTGGAAGGATTGTCATTTTAGATTTCAATATATATTAAAGAATCATTGTAATAAAACCAATATGGCTTGTACACACACAAAAAATAATACATGAATATATAAGAAATAAAATGGGAGACCCAAATATGTGTACACATCCCTATAGCCATCAGATATTTCACAAAGACCTTAAGGGAATACATTGAAGAAAAGACAGAATGAATCTCCAACAAATGGTACCGGGAAAAGTAGATGTCCATATGGAAAACAAAGAAATTAGACTCTTATATATTATCCTGCATAAAATTATGTCCAAATCAATAAAATACCTCAATTTGAAAACTGAAACATTAAAACTGTTAGATGAAAATATAGACAGTGCATTACAATTTATAGACTTGGAAAGATAACTATAGGTTTATTTTTCTTATAAAATAACATAATTTTTTTTTTTTGGTTTTTCGAGACAGGGTTTCTCTGTGGAGCTTTGTGCCTTTCCTAGAACTCACTTGGTAGCCCAGGCTGGCCTCGAACTCACGAGATCCGCCTGCCTCTGCCTCCCGAGTGTTGGGATTAAAGGCGTGTGCCACCACCGCCTGGCCTTGTAATTTCTTTTTAAGTGACATAATTTCACTTCCACCTATGCAGAAAAGAAAGTTTGGTTATTACTTTATATTGTTTTAAATAATAACTTCTGTAAAATTTAAAGGTATTCACAATTTTTAAATTGTGCTTCACTAGTGAGGTCCCCACTTATAGTGCTTTGCATGTTTTATGACATATTGCATTCTGAGACAGTTAAGTTCATTTTTTGTGATCTTATTGGGCTATTAATCTTAGGTGCAAAACAAACAATTTAGTCATATTATCTAAAAATAACACTACTGAATTATGCTACATTATATTTCGCTATATGCCTCAAACAGTCTTGTGGATGTTAAAATTNTAGACACATCTGCACAATAATTCTTTTTNTCTCACTTATCCCCAAAAATATACTGCTGAAAATTTTATCTTTTCCTCAATTTATTTTTATAGTCACAAAATTTCTTGAAGATTTTTACCACTTAAATCTCTATTTGTAATTATAACCTTTCCATGAAAAAAAAAACTTAATGCTGAAGTTGATAAACTATGAAGGTAGGTGAATAAAAAATTGAATTTTAGATGTGGTGTCTCAGGATTACAGATAAAATCACAGGCCTTTATTAGACCTTTCTCTGATACTCTGAAGTCTTANTTCTTTTATTAACTTCTCTGCCATTTTACATAATCACGTCTAAATAGACATAATATTTTATAATTAATTCATGAATAGTTTATGGTAATAGAGATATATTATTTTCAGCACTTTCTTNTGATAATTGATAAATTACAAGGTNTTAAGTTTAGAGAAAAATGGAATAAAACTTTATTCATGAAAGAATGTCATTGCTTTAATTATGTATGTAACATATAATTGTATGCAAAAATTGTTGCTTACCTACAGTTAATGCAGAGACATTTGGGAGCTATTGTATTTATTACTAATAAATATGCTAAATTTTAAATGCTATTGCTCTGATAATTTGAAGAATTAACTTTGCTAAGGGACATTATTATTCACAAAGATAAGAAAAGTTTCTACNCTCACCATTTATTATCTAAGGCAATGTTTTCAGAGATGCCAAGGTCTTCCACTTTTATTTTAATAAAATAGCCCTCTGTAGAAAACCACACACTGATTGTGGAAGGAGGTGGGCATACAAATGGTAGACAAACTGGTGTCCCAACTCCAAGACTAGTGATTCTGTAGCCTCAAATCCAGCCACCCACATAAACAGCAATACAGTCAATATTTACACTTAGCATTTCAATAATGTTTTGTTTCTTTGCTTGTTTTGGTTTAAGAAAATGAGATTTTAAATTTGTACTTAGAGAGTGATCACCAATATACTGACATCAATTTTCTTTTTCCATAACTACCCTAGAAAAGTTTAAGTACTACATATTATTTAAGAAACTATAATTTAGAAAATATTGACTGTGCCTGTAAACANTGACTCATGGATGGAGCAGGGCTTTCTGAGGACATAATCTTCCCTGCTGAACTATTGTTGAGGAATTCCTGAGGGTGCTCATTGCCTTGGGAGACAGTTATTGTCATCAGTTTTGCACCCAGGGGTGAGCCCACCATGTTCNAAACCATTGTCTTTTTTTGGACAGCCCTGGTTCAAAATCAGTGTGTCACAATACTAAACAAAAATCATGAACTTGGCCAAGGGCCTTGGAGAAAGGGGAAGGAGAGAGAGATGAGAGATCGTGGAATGTGAGAGTAATCAGGTTGCATCATACACCTGATTGAAATTGTTGAAGAATAAATTTGATTTCAATAATAGATATTTTGAAATATAAAAAATTACTTTTTTTAGAGTAACTGGATATTTTTATACAAAATCTATATATTGAATTAGGCTTTGAATTGAATTAGGTGTATTTCATATTCACCATACAAATGCTTGTGGTTTTGGACAGTGATTTGCTGGTGGAGAGAGTCTGTCTTGAAAAGCTATTTGTAAATCAAAACTGGGACAACCAGGTTTTCATAGTACATTATGTTTAGACTATTTCATTTCTCCCTAGTTTACTTATCAGTGGTCATTATAAGTAATCTGTCTTCAGCTTCAGATACTTAAAGGAAAGAAAGCCATTAGAGGAAAGAAGCCTGATTCCTTGATCTCCAATTTCTGGATAGATGATGTTTGTACAAATTTTGTCCAAGCAAATAATTTGATCAGATCAAAGAATGAGTGAATCTTGTGTTTTGTGTTTTCAGTCCTGGGTTGCTCTGAAGTAACCAAATGTTAAAACTTCTTAAACTTATTTAAAAGTCATATAAAGACATTGCTCAATTAGATGAGAGTTAACCATTTCAGATGTCATTTCTCTCTAATGTCTTTAAAAAGACTAGTAATTGTTACTTAATGTGGTAACAGTTTATGTGCCTCAAAAAGACACTCTTCATAATACTTGTGGAGGTTTGAATGAAAATATCTCCCATAGATTCATGTTTGTGAACAGTGGTCCCAAGTTGTCAGAGCTGTTTGTGGAAAATTAGGGAACATTTCACAGGTACAACCTTGCTGGAGAAATTAAATCATTCCAGCCAGGGTTTGGGTGATAATAATGGCTACCCAATTCATGATAACTCTCTCTGCTTCTTGTATTTAGAAAAGATGTGATTATCCCTGCTACTGCTAGCGTATAATGCCTTCTCTACCATTATCGACTTTAGCTCTCTGGAACCATAAACCAAAATAAACTTCTTCTAGAAGTTGCTGTAGTTCATTGTATTCCAACTTACTAACAAAATCCTGACTATACTGTACCCTGAAATGTAGATTCCAATCTTTAGGACAATGATATGTGTTGATGTTCACATTTTAACCTGAAGTTATTTGCTAGTTTATCAAATGATNGGTATTTCCTTTTCTTTCAGATAAAAGGATTTGAATCAATTAAACACGTTTTTGCTTACAAGACCCGTAGGGAATTCTGTTAGCTTATTATTTCTTAATAATTTCCACTATATGCCATGACATTACAGAATAGTCAGGTTCTATTTGGGTGTTAGGCAGATGCTTTCCAATTGAGCAGTTAAAAGGAGTTTCAGTAGATTGTTTTTTCCTTTGTTTTTCCATATGTTTTATTATTAATCAATTAACTAATAGGGCCTTATCATATTCCACTCAATCCACATACATATCTGCTCCCTGTCAAGTTCATGGCCTCTTTTATTTATCATTACTGCTACACATGAACACACACAGTGAGAGAGAGAGAGAGAGAGATGGAATATATAAATAGATATCTATATAAACAAATAAATATATAAATATAACCTGCTGAATCAACTTATAATTTCCTTTCATAATTTGAGGTTTGAACTTGTGGTGCTGAAAACATGTGAACATAACCATAAAAATCTACAACTCCATACCTGACAAGTGTTCTCTAAACTTTTTATTTGTAATAAATTAGATTAGATCATGTTAGGAATAGTTTCTGTACCTATTAATTCATCTAGCTCATTACCTGAGAAATAATTTCACTATTATTCATAATTGTAGCAAGTATTTCCAGTGGCTGCTTTTTTGTAATTTCTTTATTTCCCTGGGTATATATGTTTTCTCTCATTCACTTTCTTTTTTTTTACAGTTATCTGGATAGCATATAAAGAAGGGGGTTTCACTGTTACTTTTCCATACATATGTATCATTATACTTTGTTCTTATTTTCTCCCCACTGTTCCTCCATATAATGTATTACCTACTGCTTGTGCATATTCTTAGTTAATTTTGCATATGTACATACATATATATACATATATATAACTAAAATTTCTAATGCAGCTCTATAGCTAAGTAGCTTCCACATATATCCAAATGATTTCAAATTGAACCAAAATTCAGTTAATCAAAATGTTTTGACAAAAGTTATGAATGTAAATATCACTGCATTTGAAAAAAAATTTACTAAATTCTTAAAATTAAGACATTCTAGGATAAAACTTGGGATGTAAATTAGTGTAAAATAATCCTTGTAAAAGTTTATAGGGAATTTAATCTTCTACTTTAGATTACTTCTAACTACATTAACACAGTAGCAATTTACTTTGATTCCAAAAATTAAGTATAAAATCAACAATACATACTAACAAAGTCAAATATTAGGGCAGAATAATAAGCTTTGGAGATTTTAATGTTATTGCATTTCAATATCTTTTAGCAAACTATGGTTGTGATAAGTCTTGCAGCAAACTCTTCATACATAACTGTAAGAGCAAGCAAAACCCACTGGTCTTCATATAGTTCCAACATTTCTTCCTCATAAAACCTTCTTTTATTCACTTCTTACTGTAGGTTTGCAAGGATCTAGAATTGAGATTATTTACCCTATAATATCTTTTTTCATCTTTCAAAGCTGTATTTCAGTAAACTAAGTAAATTAAATCTTTCGTGATAAATATATATATGAATAACAATTTCATATTGTTTTAATGACCAATTTTAAAGACTATTTGCTATGGTTACTTAACAGACATTTTTCAAAGTTGACATTGACATTATTTTATTTTTTTTAATTTCAATTTTCTTGTTTCTAAGAAAGCTCCTTTCTTTGTCATCAAAATTTAATGTCTTTTCATTGAAAGTAGACTTTTATACAATATAGTCTAATTACAGGTCCCCCTTCCTAACCTTCTCCCAATTCCTCCTCACCCTACTTCCTATCTTAATCCACCCCATTTCCCACTTTCCTTAGAAAACAGTCATCTACTGAATAATAAAATGAAATTAAATAATATAAAGCCAAAACAAAGAAGTTGTAATAGGACAAAACAAGCAGAATAAAAAGAGATCTAGAAAAACCTCGAGAGACACATAGACACAGAAACACACATGTTCATGCACACACATGATCTCGCAAAAACACAAAACCAGAAGCTGTAACACACACAAAAAAGACACAACATTACAAGACAACAAAAATTCTGTTGCATTTGTTTTGTGTTGGCCATCAACTGCTGGACATGTGGGTCATCCCTGAGAGTGGTTTGTTTCCTCAGTGAGGCTCACTGAGAAAACTTATTTTTGTAATTGCAGGTGGTTATGTAGAAGCTTTATGAGCCACCATATTAAGGGAAAATATACACTATTATAAGGGACTATCAAAGAATGCAGACTTCTTCCCATGTGTTTCCAAAGCCATCTCTTAGGAGAATAAAAAGAGGTAATTATTATTTTTTAATTAGTACAATACAATGCTATGTTTATTAAAATTTTAAATGCATTTATTTACATTTTAAGTGTACTTTTTCAACAATGTCTTTTGAGCATCTATTTTGTAGTACTGTCACCAAAGACACAATGAAAAACAGCGGACATGCAAATGAAAACAGATGAATGATTCTGAATAATTTAGTGAGAGAATTTTACCATCTAAATGAATACAGAATCATAGATTTTGATAGGAAACAAAATGGAATTCAGAGTCCATTAACAACTCTGTTCTTATATCTTGTCCTGAAGAAACTAGCCCTTCTTCTGTTTATAGTTTTAAATGTGTTTCCTGTGTGATAGTGTGCACATAGATGTTCATATTCTTTACAATGCTTAAATGACATGAGATGAAGAAGAAAGCCTGTTTTAGAATTAACAAAAAAAAGTGAGAGCCTTCAGCAAGTGGAGAAATACACATGAAAAAGCACATGGGAAAGTGAACCTTAAGAGAGAAGTATATTGGGGAAAGGAAGAAACCCAGTCAGTGGCACAACTGAAGAGGACACCATGGTGCATTGAGTGAGAATGGTTCCTTTAGGAACATATGCTTGAATACTGTATCCCCACTTGGTAGAACTGTTTGGAAAGACTTGGGAGATCTGGCCTTATTGAAGTAGGTGTGTACGTGGGGGTAGGCTTTGAGGTTTCAAAAGCCTCCTGCAATTCTGGTGCTCTCTCTGCCAAGTCAATGTTAATCAAGATGTAATTCTCAACTATTCCTTCACACTGCCATCCTGGCCTCTAGCCCTCTAAAACAGTAAGCAAAATTACACAATTTCTTTTATAAGTTGTCTTGGCCAGGGAGTTTTATCATAGAAAGAAAAATTAGAAAGATAGGCACAGACTCTACTTCACAACTCTGAGAATTTACAGATATAAAACCAGCTTATTTCAGAGCTAGTTGTGGAGTTATAAGTCAGCAAATTGTTAATTAATATTCCTGACCTCTCCACCCAATCTTTCATAACAGAACTTTTCTCTAGCATGAAATGTAAATTACTTTGTATCAATATCATTTTTTAAAGCTAATATATAACATGACTGTAAAATTTTTCATCCAAAACTAAAAAAAAAAGAAAATCACCCAATATTTTTCTGGAAGAGGATGACATTAGAGTATTTTTAATCCTGATATCCTTATGGTAGGCTAGGCCTGTTTAAATTGCAATGTTTACTTGTGTTAACCCAAATATTCTCCTTTGACTCTCTATTCTCCTACTGGCACTGTCTTGTCTTTTCTCCACAGTCACTGAGTATATTTATGCTGCCAAGCCATAGGGTTATTCACTGTCCCAGCTTATTCGGTTGTCCTATGGATACACCTTCTTCTGAAAAATTTTATCTCATNGTTTTTCAAGGTGTTATTCTCTCCCAAGTGTTATCATACTGCAACAATCCTGACTCACTTCAACCTGAAGGATCAAGGAGTCTGTTAGATACTTCAGAGCACTTCTGGAGCCACAAAACAGCAGTGTATAAATACTCTCAGACCTGTGTTTTTCACTCAAATATGAGCATATGATTCAGAGAACACTTCCATGTGGCCTTTAGGAAAGTGGGCTCCTAGTCATAGCATCAACCATATAAACAATTGAATTCCCTAAGTAATTATACATTGTTCTCTCTGTTTATATTTTTCAATTTATTTTANTATTTATATTGACTAATATATTTGCAATTTCCTCTGACAGAAATAATGCTAATCTTTCTTATGGTAAAATTATAAATGAGGATTATATTATGGAATTTAAAAAAAACACAAAAACAAAAACAATAATAATAAGTGCAAGAAAACACATGTCTTCCCACAGAGGATGCCCTGTTTTAAAGCAATTTTACCACCCATGCTGAAGGTAAACATATTTAAATATTTCATTGTCATTTTCCCCTTTAAATTTGATTTTCTGTTTGCTGTAATAACAGTCTCCCCTCCAGCTATCATTGCTCCATCATCTCTTTACTCTCTCATCTTTTGTTGAACTAGAACAAGCCTAGGGATATAGGAGAAAAAGACAATAGTTATAACTTTTATATTTCAGTTAAACTTGTCAAAATAACTAAATTTTGATAAAAACTATATTAATTCCAAAAGTTTAAATAGTTATGTAATTTTGTAATCATTTTTCTATGAGATAGTTATATTTTTTTTTTTGGTTTTTTTCAAGACAGGGTTTCTCTGTGTAGCTTTGGTGGCGCCTTTCCTGGAACTCACTTGGTAGCCCAGGCTGGCCTCGAACTCACAGAGATCCGCCTGCCTCTGCCTCCTGAGTGCTGGAATTAAAGGCGTGCGCCACCACCGCCCGGCTACATTTCTTTTTATAATAATGATGATGATGATAATTATTATGTTTACATCCCAACTACAATTTCCCCTCCCTCCTCTCCTTCTAGTCCTTCCCTGACACCTCTCCTTCGATCTCCCCCCATTCACTCTTCCTCTGTTTCTATTCAGAAAATGGCAGGCCTCCCATCAATATCATCTAAACATGGCATATCCCGTTGCAGTAAGGCTAGGCATCTCCCCTTCTACTAAGGCTGGATNTTGCAACCCAGCATGAGGGATAGGCTCCCAAAAGCTGGCAAAAGAATCAGAGAGAGCACATACTCCCATTGTTAGGAGTCTGCAAGAAGACCAATCTGCACTACTGTCACATATATGTAGAGGGCCTAGGTCATTCTCCTAAAGGCTCCCTGGTTGTCGGTTCAGTCCCTGTGAACCCCAGGTTAGTTGATTATGTGGGTTTTCTTGTGGTGTCCTTGAACTTTCTGGCTCCTATAATCCTTCCTCCCCATCTTCAGCAGGATTCCTTTAGCTCTGCCTAGTGTTTGGCTGTGGGTCTCGGCATCTGTCTCCATCAGGGTACAACATTTCTAATTCATAATATTTAGATTAAACCAAGAACATGTATATGTATATATAAATTTTATTATGTGATGTCATTTAATCAGTTAGAAGCATACTTCACATACATACATTATGATTCTATCNAATGTGCCAACTTGACTGTATAAACCAAGTAATTTGAGTTTTATAGACATCTAGTAACGTGTTCAATACATAGTAATAAATACANGACTGAAAAATATATTCTACAATTTTAGACATAACTGCTAGATAATTTTAATATAATCAATAATATAAAATTTATTGACAGGTGCAGACTATTATTATAGATTTGTCTGCATTATGGTTGAGTAGTAGCTATAATAAACACTATTCTTCACTATACATGAAATGAAGAGGTAACTGTGTTTACTTTCATATTAGAATCCTCTGAAGCATTAGTATCAATAGATGAAGGGATAGTTGTAATATTAAATCTCCCATTTAATTGACCAATAAATATAAGTATAATGAGATTAATTGTTTTATATCAAATTTTATGTGAATATAAGATAATATAGAGCAAACCTTGGATTGCTATCTTACAAGAGAAATTGTACAATTTCAAGTAATCATATGAAATATTATAAATTCTATCATCTAAGAAATATATTGCAACACTATTAAGATACTACTGTACACCTACAAGGAAGACCAAACCAGAGAATACTGAAGCAGGTGGAGAAGCATAACCAAAATAATTTTCTTCCATTACTTATGGAAACACAAATGATAGGGCTACCCTAAAAGAAAGGCTGTTAGCATCTCAGAAAGCCAAACAGCCTTACGATAATCCACAGTAGANTTCTTATTCAGCCAAAGCAATTAAAAACAAGCAAATAAACCAGTGTCTTCACAGAGAAGCATTCTTTATATAATTATCAATTGTGAAAAACAAAATATCTGTCTTTGAATAGGTGAATTTACTATGGTACACTTAAATACCTGACATTCAATAGGTGCATTGACTATGGTACACTTGAATACCTGACTTTGAATAGGTGAGTTAACTATGATACAATTGAATACCTGACTTTCAATACATGCACCATGATACACTTGACAAAGGAGTATAATCCAGCACTAAAAGGACTTACGTAGGTAAGCCATCCAAAAACTAGGAAAAGCATTAAGCTGATACCACTAGGTGAAAGAAGCCTTGTTGAAAAGGCCACAAGTTGTGTTATAAATAGGAATGGGGCAAATATGATAAAAGTATACTCAAGTAATTTCCCAAAGAACTAATAAAAATATTGCTTTTAAAGACAAATAATAAATCCTTTAAGAATAGTCAAAATTATAAGCACAGTAAAAAAGCCAATGGTTTACTAGAAGATAATTGATGGAGCCCAGAGGATAGAATAGTCATATAAAGTACCCTGAAGGATACTGTGGTGGATAATGCACATGATGGAACATTTGCCCAGAATCATACAATGTTCTATACAAANCATGAACCCAAACTCTAGTATGGAGTGTTGATAACCAGGAAGCTGGTGTCTGTCTATCATCAGGGAGTAATTGGGGATCCTTGTAACTTCTTGTAAATTTTTCCATCAACATAAAACTTTTCTGAAATGTAAACACTAGCCAAAAGAAAAAGAAGGGCTGTGAGACGGCTGGTTCAGCAGGTAAAGGCACATGCCTACACACTTGACAACCTGAGCCTGTTTCCTGGAAGGAACATAGTGGAAGAAGAGAACTGATTGCTATAAAGTTGTCTTTTGACTTGCACACATATTCCATGGCATGTGTACTGCATTACACACACACACACACACACACACACACACACACACAAACACACACACACTATTAAACTACTAAAAAGAAACAATTAGACTCATTCTTGGGATGTTGCAGCTGTCCCACATGGAATGGGGCATTGTCAGAGACTTCTACTGTTTAAAATCTGGAAGGAGCAGAAGGGAGATCCTAATAACCTGTCTGCTGTGAATAAATTTGAATGACTCACTTCTTGACTGTAGAGTTTTGAGTTCCATTTCCTTAGAGCCTTTATGAAAATCAACATTGTTTTAAATTTTCTCTGATCTTTNGAGATGAAATCTAAACATTCTCCTACTCTCTTACAATTTAAAGACATTACTTATCTCAAGAACTGAGAGCTATTCTTTTGAAAACTGGCTGGAAAGATAACTCAGTTCAGATCTGCAACAGGCACATAAGAAAGCTAGAAGAGGTAGCACCCATGCCCATGGTCCTAGTACTGAGAAATAGAGGCAGAAGAACAGGTTACCAGGCTGCCTAGTCACAGTTTTTAATGAATTGCCAATCTCCACATTCAATGAGAGTCCTGGTCCCAAAAACTAAGGTGGGGAGAAATCAAGGCCTCCACATGCATGGACACACATGTTCGCCTACACAAATACAAACACATATACAGACACACACATTACAAGTAAATGTCAATATAAAGCCGTTGGGGTTGGAGAGATGGCTTGGTTAATAGTACTACTGCTCTTCCAGGTGTTCTAACTTCCATTCCAGTCAAGTCAGGTGTTTCAAAACTACCTGTAAATCCAGCTCTGTCACTTCTGGACTCNGCTTGCATGTGCACTCAAATGCACACATTTCTCCANCACATTGAAACACACACATAGTTAGAAATAATAAGTTATATTTTTAAAATGATAGATCNCTTATGACACCTTCCTAATGCTCAAGGAGACCAAAAGGTTAACTTGTCTATGCTATAGTTAGAAAAACACAGAAAATCTCATCATCTGGGCGAATTTGCCCTTGAATGTCCTCTACTGATTTTCTGAGAGCTTACNCCTGTTTCTGAAATCTCTCCCTCCTGTTGTTTGTTCAGAATTGAAGCCAATCTCACTGTCTCCAATTGTCTTGAATGAAGTTTTGCTTCTCTGTTTAAGCTGTCCAGTCCAATTTTCCCTTGAAAGAGCCTCCCAGTGCTTGGAGCTGTGTTCAAACAGCTTGAGCAATGCACACATCAAGGTTTTTCCATTTACATGTTTGGTAAATTAAAAATGTATAGATGCTTGAATATGAGATATAGGTGCACTGATCTTAAAAAGACTAAGTATTATATCTTTGGTCCTAAGTGGCTACAAATCAATCACTTATGACGAAACAAGCACAGTCTTGTCAGATGACCATGAACATGGCCTCAGCTACAGTTTTTACTGAGACATATTTATTGACAGTAGGTAGTAAGTATTGGGCTCAAAATTTAGCATCTCTTCATAGTTTTATGTTCATATGTACATACACAGTTTTATGTATGNATACATATATAATAGTTGCTTTGTGGAACGTGTATTTGAAATATCATGTAAAGTTAGAATCAGCAGTGTCTTTAGAATTTTCTGGTTTGTCTTTAGTAAAATATTAAAGACTCTGANAGAAATTAGCTAGAGCGTAGAAGGTTTTTCTTAAAAATCTGTCACAGCAGCTAACCCTATAACTCCTACTATGTTATTACACTATGCCACAACTAGTATTTTCCTTTTGCACATTATGTTTTCCATGCTGTCTTTCCTTTAATCATGTAGTCANCTTTTCAGAAAGGCTATATCTCTTTCCTTGGCTTGACACACACTGTTTATTCCCTCAAAAGTATGATTTATGAAATTCTTCAAAATCTGGATGTTGGAAAAAGCCTTATTACATTGCTATAGGGCACACTTTATGCTTCTCTTTACGCAATAATTGCATAGTGTATTCAAGTAATCACTCANGTAGCTGGAGGCTGAAATGCTAATACCAGTTGTCATGTGCTGTCTTAGGCTGTGCTTATCTTTCTCACATCTAATCTGGCGAAGCAGGACCATGCTACAATTTCCTCCATTAGTATAATGCAGTAATTAAATTACTAAGGTGATCATTTTGTTCTGGAGGGAAGGTCCTAAGTAAATTAATGTTTCTGAGTACATCAGCGANTCCCAAACCCTTCACAGTTTCCTTCTATCTGAGTACCTGGAATAGTTTTTGATGCTTGTTTTTGCCTTCTCATTTCCACTCTTACAATCCATTCTCCACACAGCAGTTAGTGTGAAATCTTACCACACAAATCAGATTATGGTGGTCTCTTTCATAAAACCTCCAGTGGCACTGTATTGACTTGAAATAAAATTCAGATGTTTTCCACAGTGTTGGAGTCAGTGCAGTTAGAGTCCCTGACTTACAATCTCACCTTCCCTTCAATTCTCGTCCTCAAACTTAGCTTCGAGTATGCATCCTCCACAAAAAAAAGTATCTTTTTTTATGCTCTTCACCTTTTGATTCTCCATTTATTTTATGCCTAATTTATGTAATCTTTCCTGGACTTTTCAGTGTAATAAAGATAGGTAGTCATTGCTTATTCCTTTGGTAGGGTTCACAGTGTTTCTCATTACTCATCAAACTTCAAAGCTCCC
>LZPO01087531.1:45789-62851 GCA_001675575.1 Neotoma lepida | reverse complement strand
ACACAACTGTCTTGCTTATGCAAAGTGTCTAGTCCAGTTCCATGGAGGCTCCACAACTTTTGGTCTAAAGTTTATGAGTTCTCACTAGCTTGGTTTGGTACATAGCAAGATTTTAAAGATTGTTTCTGTTTTAGTTAGGGTTTCTATTGCTGCAATGAAACATCATGACTACAGAGCCAGCTGGGGAGGAAAGGGTTTATCAGGCTTATACTTCAGCATTGCTGTTCATCACTGAAGGATGTCAGGAAAGAAATTCAAACAGTGCCAGGACAGGAACTCAAACAGTGCAGGATCCTGGAGGTAGGAGCTGATGCAGAGTCTACGGAAAGGAGATGNGTACTGGCTTGCTTCCCCTGGCTTGTTCATACTTGCTCATATAGTACCCAGGACCTGCAGCACAGGGATGGCATCACCCACCATGGGCTGGGCCCTCCCCCTTGATCACTAAATGGGAAACAGCCTTACAGCTGGATCTNTCTCAACGGGGCATTTCCACAGCTGAGGCTACTTCTTCTAATGACTCTAGCTTGTGTCAAGTTAACACACAAAACCAGCCAGTATAGTTTCCTAACATTTTCTGATGCACTAACGTGGAATCTGTTTGTTTTACTTGATTATAGGTAGAGACACACATACACAAGTTCTGCATCACTGTGTCACTGGAGTACTTTTTCTAATTCCCTAATTGTTCTTCACAGCTGTCTAGCTTCTTTTTTCTTCTGATTTACTCTACACATTTATGTTTCAGCTCTTACTTCCTGTCTGAATCTTAAAGTATGACAAATTGTTTTAGAAGCCTATCACTTTTCAAAAAACAAATAAGATACTACATACTGTTCTTTATGGCCAATNCACTAATTTTGCAAATATTTAATGTGATATTTGTCTCAAAACATGAGAAATTAATAATTAATAAATGAAACATGATAAAATTGTCCTTCAGCTTTCACTTAATATTAAGGGGACAAAAACATATATACATATATATTATCTGAAACATATCGATGCTATAAAATGTAACTTGAGGAATACTTTGTAGATGCTATTGAACTGTTCATGTAATCAATGATTTAAAATAGATATTTATTTTAAAATTAATCAATTTTACACTTCTTAACAAATGATTGAGCAAATTCTGGTAGTAAAAGCTGAACAACTATGGAGCATAATCAGAACTGGCTTAGAGTTCTGCAGTATCCACGAACAGTGTTCTTATTCAAATGTGCAAAACTGCTTCCTTTTTTATTGGCAGTGTTAACAAAACACTACTGTTAGAAGGCATGTTAGAAAGAGGGCAGGGGAAAAGAAGTAATAAATAATCTAGTTCTTAATAGTGAGTAAGCATACTTTATTTGCACATATAAGGTTATTCAGGGATGCTTTCTTCTGAAATTCCTGGAATTTACCTAACAAAATGTAAAATATTATAATTAAGTTGAAGGTACCTTTCTGTGAAGAAAATATGAATTTTCAAAATGTTCAACTTTTTTGTTTGTTTGTTTGTTTTGTTTTTTGAGACAGGGTTTCTCTGTGTAGCTTTGGAACCTGTCCTGGAATTGCTCTGTAGACCAGGCTGGCCTTGAACTCACAGAGATCCACCTGCCTCTGCCTCCCGAGTGCTGGGATTAAAGGCATGTGCCACTACCACCCGAGAGTGTTCTACTTTTTATTATCAAAGTTTTATTTTTTTTTTGAGTCTCAATAGAGCATGCTTCTACTTTTGTACCCATTAAAGAATATCTGTCATTTTTCACAGTTCTATAGGAAGGTTAGAACTTGCTAACCTTAGCTTACCAAACTTAAAAACAAAATAGAGTTTAGAGAAATAGTTGTGTATTTGTTTGAGACCATCTTCTTTCAAGGTGTGCAGAACTTCCTGAAGGTGGAGTGTTAGCAAGGTCCTCCTTTCTACAGAAGGATCATTTCTTATGTAAGCAGGAGGCATTCATAAACAGATGGATCAGAAGCTAATTACTGTTGACAGTCCATTGCTGTGGGATGTCTTTCTGTATCCTGTGAATATGTGTTGCTCCCATTGGTTAATAAATAAAGCTGCATTGGCCTATGGCAGGGCAGGATGGAGCCAGGTGGGAGATCCAAGAGGGATAGAGAGAGGAGAAAGGAGCATCAGAAGAGACACCACAAGAAGCAAGATGTGAGAGAGCAGGTAACGCCATGGCCACTTGGAAAGCATAGATTAATAGAAATGGGTTAATTTAAGATGAAAGAGCTAGCTAGCAAGAAGCCTGAGCCATACAGTTTGTAAATAATATTAAGCCTCTGAGTGATTATTTTATAAGTGGCTCTGGGACTGCTGGTGGGAGAGATTTGTCTAGATGGCAGGGTCAGGTGGGACTGAAGAAACTTCTGGCTACAGACCACACTTATTGAGGAGGAGCTTACAAGAGTATATGGTGACTCAAACTGTTTTACTGGGTCCTCAGTAAGTGGCAGACATTCACTTCTACTTATTTTAGTATCCTGTGATCAGTGAGACAAAACTCACTTCCCATTTTACAGCAGGACTCTGGATATGTAGTCATTCATAGTTCTGAGTATAATTCTCTCACATGTGGACACATGTAATAGAGAAGGTCACAACTAAGTCTAAGGCAGGAACTCTTGTAATTCAAATGCTTATTCTAAGTTAGAACCATCACAAAGTGCAGAGATTTGAGTATTCAAGGATGCAGAAAACAGTATGAGCACAATTCCTGTTCAAACAGAATTGATCACCTTCATTCTTAGTCTCAAACTTTCTCCTAGCAGGGAGAGCTGGTAACCTTTTACAGTTCACCTTGAGCATCCGTTGTATTTTATAACTCACAACAAATACCTTTGAAAATCCAGGAAACTGGGAAAAAGCTACCACTTGTTAAATGTTTAGTAACAACTAGTTCCTAAATTAAGAGCTCTCCCTCTACTATATCAATTAATTCTCAACATCTCTTTCTGCTGCATAGTCTTTACTTTAGTTTGCCAACAAAACTATCTCTTCTTATAAGGGTGCATGCCCAGGGTTACATTGCTGCTAAGTGACAAATATTTAATGCATGTCTGATTTAAAGTCTATAGACTATGTGTGGTTTCTTGACCCTAAGAAGAAGGATAATATGTAGAAGAAAAAATATGTAACCTAGTGAATAAATTTATAATTTTCATTTATTAGTTTCTGTGACTTCTTTGTGATGACAGCAGAAGCCCCACTGTGATGAGCTAATTAATTACTTAACTAATTAGTTAATTTTCTTTTTTTCCTTTGGTTTTACGAGACAGGGTTTCTCTGTATAGCTTTGGTGCCTTTCCTGGAACTCACTCAGTAGCCCAGGCTGGCCTCGAACTCACAGAGATCNGCCTGCTTCTGCCTCCCGAGTGCTGGGATTAAAGGCGTGCACCACCACCGCCCAGCCTTAATTTTCTTTCTTTTCTTCTTCTTTTTTTTAATACAGAGTTTCTTTGTGTAGCTTTGGTTGTAGTAGGAGTAGCTCTGTATCCCAGGCTGGCCTCAAACTCACAGAGATCCACCTGCCTTTGCCTCCTGAGTCCTGGGATTAAAGGTGTGCGCCACTACTGCTGGCTTCAGCTTTTAATTTTTAACCATAAAACATGTCATTGTTCAGTGTTAAATAATCTCCCAAAGACTATACATATCATGTGGTGTACTTGAGTCAGTGCCTATGATCAGAGCTACCTACAAAAGCTCGTGTCCCAAATTCAAATCTTGAAGCATTTAAATATTGAAAACACTAACTGGGTCTTCACTGACTGTTTTGTGCTTCATTGTATACACACACACACACACACACACACACACACACACACACGTATTTATGCATGCAAATGTACATTTAGAATGGGTTTTTATTCAGAAAAAGAACACAAAGATGTAAGTAATATCAATACAGGTGAAACTCTGGAAAGAATTTTGCAGAGATGTTTTACACATCTCTGGGACAAAGATATAGCTAAAATCCTTCAATTATATTTTCTTTAAAAAATTTGAGTAGTTGCTAATTTCTTAGAGTACCAATTGTGAAAGGTCAGTTACCATGTTCCACATCAATACCACTGTAGTCTTTATAGCTAATGGACTTCATTGCTTTCATATTATGCTGATNACTTCTCCTCTCCTCTCCTTCCCTCCCCTCCTCTTCCCTCCCCTCCCCTCTCCTCTCCTCATCTATCCTTCTCTGCACTATTAATGATGGCCAACTTTCCCCAATGAATGTGTCATCTTTTTGCCATTTACTATTATAGAAATTGCCTTTTCACATACATTTGTAATTATATGCAGATTTAAAGTAAAAGACATTCTCATAAATACAAGCCCTAGCCAGATGTTTAGATAGGAGCTGAGAACAAAATTGTGACTTCACTTAATACTTTCTACTTCATGTCATGTTTCTTATGAAATTTTGAATAATTTATGTGTGCATATTTAACATTTTTCTTAGGAAATATCCATAATTTCTTTTTTGCACACTGTATTACAACATAAATAATTGCTTTGAATAGGATAGCTGAAGAAAAATGAGCTAAGAAAGAAAAATCTAANTGATTCTGGGAATCTTTAAAATGTTTGAATTTAAAAATAATGGCCTTGGTATTTGTCTTTGTTTTTCATTTCTGACTCATTCTAACTGTATTAGGCATCAAAGCAAAAGAGTAAAAGTTATTGTATAGAATGAGTCTTGTGAGTCAGAGATACAGGCTATCTCTGTTGGATAAAGGATTTTATAGTTATTATGTTCATTATTCTGGAGTTAGGAGTGGAGCCTGTCTCTTATACACATCTGGATAAAGGATTTTATAGTTATTATGTTCATTATTCTGGAGTTAGGAGTGGAGCTTCAAACAACTAATTAAAATACACTGGGATGTTCCTTATATAAGAGGCTGATATTTTAAGAATAGCTTCAAAATAAAGTCCAAACAAAGACCAATAACATTTACTTCACATGTAGTAGTCATTTTTTAAAAGCATTCATATTCAAAAATTTATATAGCAAAATACTAGATTCTTTTCTTCTTTTTTAAAGACAATTTATCTGTATAGTTTGGTCTGTCCTGGAACTCAGAAATCTACCTGCCTCTGTCTCCTGAGTGCTGAGATTAAAGGTATGCAACACCACACTGGGCTATAGATTCCTAAGCATAAATATATTTTAGCCAGTGTTACAGATTCATTATTCATAAACTTCAATAAGAAAGTGTGGTATATGGCAGCATAATAGTAACTAGTCCACATTGATCTATATATTACATTTAGTGGATATATGAATATTTACTATGTGTCACATAGCTTTTAGTCTGGGAAAGCTAAGATACAATACCTGGTTCATGGGACTCATTTTAAAGACTTAAAGATTCTGGCTTTGAAAGTTCAGTGCAGTAGAACACACCTTTAATCCCAGCATGTGTGAGGCAGAGGCAGGAACATTTCTGAGTTCCAGATTAGCCTGGGCTGCAGAGTGTGTTGCAGCACAACCAGGACTATATAGAGAAACCCTGTCTAAAAAAAAAAAAAAGAAAAAGATACTTGATTCTTGATTTGAACATCAATGGCACGTAACAGTTTGCTTAGCATTTGTCTTTTGGGCTAAGGAAGAGCAAAGCTAAATTGTAGCAGAATATTTCAGTGGGTTTTCATGTTGACCTGTTTTCTATCCATGTACTTTAGTCTTTGAATGGTGAATACTTGTATAGCCTATCTTTCCTATTCTCTTTTTGTCCTTGTACTTACTTTTCTGGGTCTGTATTCTGTATGCTGAGTAACAGCATAGGTTGCAGCAAGCACGAATTTGGTCGGCAGGCACTTGTCGCTCTCCGTGGTACTGAATAATCACAGCGTGCTGATAATTAGTTGTTTCCATAATTCTTTGACCCAAGTGATTACTGTCCAATCAGGAATTCAAAGAAAAGAGCAAAGGTGTGTTGAGGACATTGAAGGTCACAATCAGAAAGATTTACATAAAAGGTTTATCTGTTAAGCACACCTTGCATTATATTCATTCAATAAAAATTTAATGTACAAAGACAGTGCATTGAGTGAAACAACCACTTTCTCAAATAAACAAATTTATTAGATTTCATGAACCACAGTATATAGTAGAGAAAATAGATACCAGTCACACAATTATGAAGAAATATAAATTTGCCACTATGTAAGGGACATAGTGCTTTATGCAACATGGGATGAAACTGAACAAACTTTAGGATATTAGTACAGAAGTAAATATTGATTGAATTGCAAAAGATACCAATTTTGCAATTCAGGTATTAATAAACTTTGATTTGAAGATGCTCATCTGTTAGAACAGCCAGTATGCAGTTGATATGGCTGCCACAATAACAATAAATGAATGACACATAGAACAGAATTATCTGATGTTTATGTTGGAAGAGCCATGGATTGTTACCTGGAGGTATACCTACTAAAAGTCTTAGACCTATATTCTTGCTCCCCCACACACAATGGGTGTCATTTTTAGTTGCATGCTCAAATAATTCTCCTTGGAACCTTTGGTAATCCTCAAAAGCCAGAGGCTACCCATCAAAGATTCTGAAAACTCGAGAGCATACTATGTGGTCATGCACAGAATGATTACTATTTCACGACATGTCTAGAAACCACTCACAACACACTANCTGGAAAGCTCATCTCTTCACTTGTTTCACAATTCTCCAAGAATCTACTACCACTTGATATAAACCCATAGTTGCTCATTTGTTTATGACATTTTTTTCAAGCTGTAACATTCATGAATATATGACATCTTTTTAATTATTCTAATATTCCAATTGTCTGAAAAGTAGTTGCCATGTTGTAAGCAATCTGTGTACAAGCATTGAGCAAATAGCTACATTGAACTTCCATCAAGATTGTCTCTATTTCCTTTTTAATCTTCCACACTTATCCAGTGTTGAGCTCATAGTAGATGCCTTAGTTAAATTTCTATTGTTGTGAACAACCAAGGCAACTTTAGAAGAAAGTGTTTATTTGGGTTTTACAGTTTCAGAGGGCTAGAGTCTATGACCATCATGGCATGGAGCATGGCAGCAGGCAGTCAGATATGGCACTGGAGCAGTTGCTGAGAATATATATCTTGATCCACAAACATGAGGCAGAGATAACTGAGAACGGCATTGGGTTTTTGAAAATACAAAGCTTGCATCCCAGGGNCACACCTCTTCCAACAATNTTACAGCTTCTAATCTTTCCCCAACTGTTCCACCAATTGGGAACCACGTAGCAAAAATTTTGAGCACATGTGGTGGGGGAGGGCTTTCCTATTCAAACCACNGCAGTAAGTATTATAGAATAAAAAGGCCCCAGGGTATAAAATTTCATATAGCACTGTGGTGGTTTAAATGAGATAGTTCCCCATAGTCTCAGGCATCTGAATACTTGGTCCNTCACTGGTGACACTGTTTTGACAGGGTTAGTAGATGTGGCCCTGCTGCAGGAAGAATGTCACTGGGACATTGCAGTGTGCTCTCTCTGCTTTCTGTTTTGTTGGGTGGGGATGTAAGAACTTAGCTCTCAGCTTCCAGGTCCAGTTGCCATGCCTGCCTACTGCCACATTTCCCTATTGTGATGGTGATGGACTTTAGCCCTCCAGAACAGGAAGTCCCCAATACATACTTCCTTCTATAAGTTGCCTTGGACATGATGTTTTATCACAGCAATAGAAAATTAAGTAATGCAAGAGCATTGCGGTAATTTTATATTATTAATTAGAAGTATTGAGAAATTACTGAAATTTTATAACTAAGAATCATTAGATGTCCATTTTATAATGTACAGTTCTGTTTCTTTTGATGATGACATTTCTATGCTCACAGTAATATAATCTTGCATTTTTAAAGTGTTACAACCNTTTTTTCCCATTCCCTTTATTCCTAATTGTTTTTCAATATTTGGAAACTTAATTTCAGCAACACACTAACTCACCCTTTACTTCCCATTTTAATAAGCCTTGGTTATTCACAGAATGTGCTACTGTAGAACCTCTACCATTGGCTTTGCAATATTTCCCAACTTAGTAACCATGCCTTATCATCAATTAATTGTAAAATACTGACCATTCCCATTATTTATCAAATTTCTGCAATAGCTCCTCTTTCATTTAAGATAATTTTCTATATTTACAGTTTAAAAAGCACATTATGAGTTTTACTACTTTCAAACATTATTTACTTAAACTTTTAGTTCAATCTGCTTGTGAGATAAGCAATGATTTCACCATCTATTTTCATTTAAGTAACCTTAAATTTCATTTAAGTAACCTTAAAGGATTTTACAAATTGCTTCAAAGCATTTGCATTCATCATGTGAATTTATCAGCAGTAAGAGGTTCTCGGTTTATGTCATCTTTCCCTCTATAGATATTTCTGGACCANCTGCAAAAGCATTATAAAATGTATACCATTTTTACCTCCTAATATTTCATTATACATTTATTTAAAAAAGGTTTTAAAAACTCTTAAATTATGTGTATGGGTGTGTCTGTGTGCATATGTGCAGGTGGCCTAGAAAGCCAGAAACTTCAAGTGCTTTGGAGCTGTAGTTAGGTTGTGTATTCGGGTGGGAGGCACCTAATGCTTACACTAGCAACTGAACCCAGGTCCTCTGGAAGACATTCTTTTAACCTCTGAGCCATCTCTCCAGCCCTTCATTTTGCCTTGTACAATGAACTTAGCAGTCTCCTATTTTATTCTTCTTTAGTATGGAGTATTTCCTTAACTTTTCAGTGGCTTTCATCACAGTGGTAATTTTCAAAGTTTTGGATTTATCATGATTACATTCAATTAGGCCTTTCAGGTCTGGAACTTTAAATAAGTTATGTTAATATGCTTTTCCATGCATCAGATCATGAAGCTTGGGTATCACTTTGTGATTCTAACTTGGATCACTTAGTGAAATNTGATGTCCAGATTNATCCAAGTAACATTTTATCTCCTTGCAATTAAGAAACCATGTTCGATTACAAACATAGCCTTAAAGGCATCTCATTCTCCTTTGTGATATTACTTTGCAGTTTTTCCTATCAAGATACAGACTATTCAAACTGAGGCAGCCCAGGAAGGAACCCTCCTTGACAACCCAGAGAACTTGGAGATATTGCAGATGTTTATTGTTTAGGCTGCTAACTCTTCAGATGATGTGTTATGCAGCCAAAACTAATAATTTCTAGAAGACATGCTGGGACTGGATAAACACCAGTTACATATACAACTTTTGCCAACTAGATTTATGAATCTTGCCCAAGTTAAGTATTATTACAGAGATTGTGAAACGGCACTGCTTCTTTTTATAGCNATGACAAATGTAAGGGTGGGGGCTATATGTCTCTCAAGGACACACATGACTGGTAAGTTATTGTGCCNGTATTTGAACAGTAATCTTTTATATGTTGGTCCATGGCGTTTCTCAATATGTCACAGAGGTAAATGGCCTGATGTCAGTATTTGGAAGTCACAAGTGAGAATAATAGAGACAAATTCTTGAGACTCCCCAGCGGTAGCAGTTGGACTTTGTGTCCTATCACATAGACTAAAGTGCCTTTGTTGAATGTTTCATAATTATTGATATTTTTTCTTTTGAGACAGGTATTGTTATGTTGTCTTGCCTGGTCTTGAAGAGCTGGGTTCAAGTCATCCTCCTGCCTCAGCTTCTCTAGCAGCTGGAACTGCAGACTGATGTTCCACATTTATAGTGACATGATATGACAATGTGGAAGAAACATTTAATGTTGTTATTATACTAATGTAGATTTATAATTAATTCATGAAAAGATTAAAAACTACATCTCTAGAAATTGCTACTCCTGAATATAATCAAGAATATCATCGACACACTACATTTTAATTAATAGTATCACATGTTTGCACAATATAGCTCTTAATACTTTGAAGTAGCTGTCACATCCTTCCCTAATCAGCCAAATAAGTCATACCACATAAGAATACTTAGAAGAAATTGTCACCTCTTTTATAAATAAATAAATAAATAAATAAATAAATAAATAACACAGAGACTGAACAAAATCAATGACCAAAGCAATGACTAAAGATCTAAGCATATCCTTTAAACCCAGCAACCCCAATTTTCCTCAATTACCCCCTCATGGCAGCGAGGAGTAGGTTCCCAGGGAATCTTCTAGATTCTAACACTCGAATATTTTATCTGTGCCTTGTGCCAGGCACTGTTCTAAAACGCTACATATATTTTAACACCGTTTAGAACAGCGAATCTTTTGTTACATTACGCTACACATTAATTTAGCTATACAAGCCTTCTGATACTTAGAGGTGTGGGTGAGAATGTGTGTGTGCGTGCGCGTGGGCAGTCGACTACACCTTCCTGAAGAAAGAAATTCAAAGCCCCACTTTTTCCTTACCCCTCCCCCCCAAAAAAAAGATTACAGCAGAGCGCTCACTCTGCGATCCGGTTCTTTTACAGAGCGCTTGGGGGCGGTGAACCCTAGGATCTTGTTAGGGAGTCTAGACCTTAAAGGACAAGAGGCCAAAGTGTGTCCATCGTTTCTGCTTCATAGCCTAAGCCCTAAGTTCCTGGCAGCATCTCTCTACCAAAGAGCTGACCACCAGGGTGCGGTTTCTGGAACTTTCCCCGAGGGCAGACCCCAGGCCCCTGGCACCCCTTTCTGAGGCTGGCTGGCTCAGGGGCGAGCACGGGGTACCGCAGCTGGGCTTTGCGCCTGGAGCGGGGTAGGGTGGGGTGGGGGAGTCAGGGCTGGAGGGGATCTGCACGCACTCTCCGGGCTAGGAGCGGACCCCACAGTTGCTCTTGGGGGCCGTGCCTAGCAAGTATCGCGGGACTTGTGCGCCTCGCAGGAGCCGCGGCTCCGGGAGCAGCTGGAGCGCGCTCGGTGCTCAGCTCCCCAGCCCGGGGAGGAGCGGGAGCCGGGCGGGAGGAGGGCCGGGGTGCTGGTTACGTAAATGATCCTAGCCCAGTGACAGGCCTCCGGGCTGGGGCTGCGGGAGGGGGAGGGCCTGGCAGAGGGGGCGGGGGCCAAGTGACCAGGCGGCGGCGGCTGTTCTGCCGAGGTGACAATGTGCTAGGAGCCCCGCTCCGTCTCCTGCGCCTCCTCGGCCTGGGCGCCCCCTGGCCGCGCTCGCCGAGCCTTGCGGCCGGTAGCCGCGCTATGTGCGAGCGTCTCCGGGGCTGGCCGANGCCGGGGCCGCCTTGCTCTGCTCGCCGAGAAGTGTGAAGAGAGGCGCGGGCGGGAGCCCGGGCTGCGAGCTGCGCGGGCTCCAGGTGAGCGCGGCTCTCGGCGCAGCTGGCCGCCCGCGGGGGCTGGATCCTGGCAGCATCCCGAGCGCCGACCGCCGAGCTGTCACCGCGGGATCGTCAGCCACCATACCAGGTCTCAGTCTCTTTCTCTTGCTCTCCTCCCGGTGACGGTTTGGGACGGGGCCCCTTTCGGACTGCAGGAGAGTCCGGCTGGGCGCCGCAAAGTCCTGCCGTGAGTGGAAGCGCGCAGAACCCAGCCCGGCAGGGGCAGGGGGCGCGCGTGGACCTGGAGAGTCGCTCTCCCGGGACCTCCGAGCACGCACGCCCGGGGCTTGCAGGTGCGGCAGTAGGATGGGGAGGCGCGGAACTTTCTGCAGCCACCAGCCCTCCGCTAGGCTTTTCTTGCTACTACCCTCTGAGCTGGCGTGTGTTGGTCCCCATCCACGCCCTGGGGGCGCTCTCCGTTGCCTTAGAGTCTCTTCTTAGGCAACTTTCTTTCCCAGCTGCGGACACCCTTGGGTGCTATGCTGCCGGTGCTACTACTCCATGACATCAGGCACGCTCTGGTTCTTGGATGTCTTCCTCGACAGCTCGCTCTTTCTGTTAATGCCCCAGTTGCCTCAGCCTCTCTTCTCCCCGTGTATGTCTCTGACTCATTTTGTAGGTCTGATTTTCTTTCTGGCTTTTGGTCCCCGTGTATCCACCCTTGTGTCTGTTNCTCTTTCATTCTGTGTGCTTCGGTCTTTCTTTGAGCTGTCACTGTGTTTCTGCTGTACTGTTTGTTTCGTTTGTCTCTCTTGCAGCGTTTCCCCCTTTCTCTGTTTCTCCTCTTTTTGCCTGCCTCTTTCCCAACTCCCAGTCCCCTGATCCTTAGGTGCTCCTCTTCTGGGAACCCCCAGATGCACAGACCCCCGTACTCTGCCCCTGTGGGAAGGCGGGAGTGAAGCAGCCTTCCTGCATTTGGGCTGCCTTGGAGCTGAATGAGGGGCTCAGGGGCCAGAACGGAGGGTGTCGCTCCAGCCTCCCCACCCGTGGTCCAAGGGCTCTGCGCTACAGGAACCCAGTTCGCTGAGGCTTCTGGTCTGCTCAGCCAAAGCTGTGTGAGAGTGGGAGCCTGCCCTGTGCCTTGACTGTGGTTAGTTGAATTTCTGGGTGCAGAGTATTCATTTCTAGCTTTACTGATAGCCACGGGAGAAGAGTCAGTGGATGGGCAAACATAGAATCTTTGGGTTTAAGTCAAGGCAAATGTCTAAAGGGCGGGCGCTCTCATGCATTGCTAGCAGGTGAAAGGAGCTCTGCCTCACCGTTTCACTTTAGGAGAGCAGTGTCCCCTTGAGACAGTCTCTCTTCCCAGAAAAGCCTGATTTATTTGCAGGATTAAGGGTATTTGACCACCCTTAGGACGTTTCCGGTTTCCTTGTGGTCCCCAGCTTTTGGCCAAATCTGTTGATCAAAATTCTCTCTCTCTCTCTCTCTCTCTCTCTCTCTCTCTCTCTCNCNCNCNCACACACACACACACACACACACACACACACACACACACACACACACACACACACACACAGACACACACGCTCCTTTATGTGTTTGTGTTCATGCCCTCTAGTGTTAAAAAACCTGCTGGTCTGAGAATATTGAAAAGTAAGGTCACACTACTGGCCTTCACTTTGGACTTGTCACCTCCAGGGGTCTTCCTCTCTTTGTCACACACATTCTTTCTTTCTCCGCATTGACTTTTGCAACTGTATTACGAATCTGTTCTTTCCTGATCTCTGCAAAGTCTTCGTCTGCTGCAGCTTTAGAATCTTAATACTGAAACCAGGTTCCGTTGACTTCGGAGACAGATGGATCTGGAGAATGTCCATAGCCTAATGCAGGCTTTGAAGGTTTAAGAAACATGTAGTTTTCCTTTATTGTTTGCCATAAACCAGGATTTCTCAGCTCCCCTCTATGCCGCTGATTACATTCAACTCCACCGAGAATTTTTTTGAGAACTGAGAATTNCTGGCTGCTCTTGCATGTTTNAACATAGACTTTGAATTATTTTTTGTGGGACATCCTATTCCAGANTGTAAACTACTTTCTTATGGGGCACTTTGGGTCAGACCAATTTACAGGAAAAGGAAAGGAGTCTATCTTTTCCTAAGGAATTACAGGATGTTGCCAGTGTACATTAAAATCTAGAGTGGAACTGGATGTTCTCCCAGATATGTAGACTCTCACTCCCCAGGAGTGTGGGAAAGCAAGTATTTGATGAAAACTTGGTTAATGGATTAGAGTGCATGTTATGTTAAGATCCTAAGTCACCCAGTTAGCTAATGAACCTCCATACAAGAAATCAAATCTACCTCTGCTTTTATGTTTTTNTTAGTCTTCTATAATGGAGAGTTGAAGACTAGCGGGGAGGATGTGGGGTCAGAATTTTGTGTTTCTTTCTCACCCATCCCAATGCACACTTTTACCTCTCTCTGCAACTCCTTAACTTGGTAGATACTGTGGAGAAGTCAGAGGCTCTGATGGGTATCAAATTCAGCCTTCCTATATGAAAGTAAAATAGGATGTGACATCATTTTGGGTGAATATGTTAATTTTTTTTGAGGTGAAAAGTCTTTAATGTAAATAGCAGATGTATNAGCTTAAAATATTTGGGGGCTATAGATTAATGTGAATGCTGAATTACTTATCTTAAATAGTTTATAGATCCCTTACTGCTTCAAGTGTCTATGAGAGGTGGGATGCTAACAGCATATGAGGATTTTTCAGACTGACTGGAGTGGCAAGCCCTCCTAGTCCTCTTTTGATGCTGTGCTTGTCACCATTTCAAACAATTAACCATGGGTTTTATGCAGGAGCATGTTTAAGCAATTGTGCCTTAAAATATTACCTGTAAATTACTTGATACTATCTTCTACCCCAATTTTGTAAAAATAACAAGGACAATGAAAATGGAAATTCTTACACTGGTTGAGAANCCTTCTAATTTCTTATTGATTTGCACAATTAACTGTTAAACTTAATGTGAATTCATTTCAGGTTAAACAGTTTTATCAGAATGGAATTAATTTCATCTTGCCATGCTGGCTTTTCCAAGTGATAGTTGCAACAGGAGAATTTCTATTCAGTATTCTTATGTGACATGACTTACTTGGTACTGTGAGCTTATGAAAATGTGGGCATTTTGGGAAGAAGCTGAGAGTAGAAGCAACAAATAGATGTTTTTAGTTTTTTAAATTGGGCAAATGCAGATAGTACTAGAAGAAACAAATTGAGAGCAAAGCGCTAGTAGCATTAAATCTCATCATGTGAAGTAAGTGACAACCCTGTTTTCTGATAGATGGTGATGGTGTTTCTGGATACAGACAGTTTTTAGAGCTGTGTCTCTTGATGGATTTGCCTTGGTAGATATAGTGCTCTAAGCTCCAACTGTGATAGTGGCACAGTGTTGANTGTAACTTCCAGTATCAGCTTCTCNGGGTTGTGTGTCTGTCAGTGGGAAAATGTAGACATCTTAAATCTAGGATCTGGTACTTAAATCTGAGTGACTGTGTGCCTACTTACCAAAGAATTTCAACTGGGCTTTGCTTCTAAATTGTCTTTCTGCTTTTGATATCATAAAGAACACCACAATACAGGAAACTCCTAAATATATGTACTGAATTGATTAGATAATGTCTTTGATGACCTTTCTTAAAGCAACACATTCTATCTAACCAGATGACACACACATATACCTTCCATGCCATCAAGCATATGCTTGAGACCATAAAATACAGTTACATTTATGCCATTGTATGATTTGATAATTTGTCCTTTTAATAAATTAGATTTATATTTACAATTCTTATCTTAGGGTATAGTGTTTAATTAAAATCTTGTGATACATGTTTCTGAAGAATTNAGCTTTCCATTGTGAAATTGAATTCAAACCATTTTTGGAAATGGCTATCCACATTAATTTAGCAATAGATGGNCATGCCTTTGCAACATTAGAAACAATTTNATCTAAGAGCAAAAATATAAATCAAACTTTATACATTTGCATTTTTTCCTCCTTGATTCAGATTTAGGCCTGAGTCTATGTTTTTAGTATGTATAGTAATAGATGTAATTGATCTTACCTTGATTGCCAGGGAATCATGACAAGTGGCTAAAGAAATCTTCATGATTTTGACTGATNTCTGCTCTAATGTCATCACATTTATTTATTTATTTAACTTTTTTTCTGGATTTCATAATGCATCTTAGGACATGCTTATTTAAGTTGAAATTCTTTTAAAACTTGTTACAGATTTTTGATGGACCTTAAACAATTAAATTGTAAAGAGGTTAAAGTGTTTTTCCTTTAAGAATCCAACATTACTCAACTGTCAATATGTATAGTCTTGACAAAGTACCAAGAGCTCCTACTACCTACTTTGCTATATTCAGCATCCTTCACAGCACAACTAAACTCNGGTTCAAAGTATCAGCTGTTTACAGTATTTCCATATTAGTGGTTAGCTTAAAACAGGCTAGTAAGGGCAGTGACTTACACATACATGAGTATATTTTCGATTATATCCTGTTATTGGAGATAAATTTTCTACATTAAATGCTCAGACTTCATTTTATTAAAAATATTTATATATTTTTAGATGCATGTATATGTGTGCTTGTGTGTAGGTATGTGCACATGTGAGTGGATAGAAATGAGTGGTTTCTTTGCTGTAGTTAACTGCAAGTCAATGTCACCAAGATAGAATTTGTCCATGTCCTGGGACAAGAACTCTGTGGGGCAAACACCAAACAACATGTTGCTCAAACTTTGTCTTCTGTCTTCTGTATAATGACTGTGACTTAAACTGTCGGGATCAATTTGCCTGCCAGAGTTCAGAAGAGTGTATCAGATCCCCTAGAGCTGGAGTTACAGGTGTCTGTGCGATGCCTGATAGGGATGCTGGGATCTGAACTTGAGTCTTCTGCAAGAGCAGAAAGTGCTCTTAACCTTTAAGCCATCTCTAGGCCCTCAGACCTTTTTATTTCTTTAATTCTTAAAGAAGTGCTTATTGTTCACATGGGTAGGAACTGTCTAAGGTTTAGGCTATCAGGATTTTCACACCATAGAAAATTAACTGGGATGTTTTCCTCAGTTAGATTGCATTGTCACCAAATCTTATTCAAATTCACGTAGAACATTCCAGGCAGAGTGTGATTAACCTGTTCATCAGCACATTCTGTACATAATACAAGAGGAAAGCAGACACCATAAACAGAAGGAATTTTAATCCAATCCTACAAAATCAAAACCATGCAGATGATATCATATAGTTGTAAATGTCAACTTAGCCTCTTGCCTTATATTAATTGCTTTGATTTTTATAAGCAATACATTTATTTTTTGCTATTAATAAATGGAGTTTGAACATAAGAGGATGATTATGTAGCTTCTTGTAGATCAGGAGCACAATGACTGATTTAATTTCCTCTTAAGGGCTTATTATATAATTAGTTTCATATAAAGAGGATGAGATTTATATGACTATCAGGAACAGTTTAAAGAAAAAAAATTAAACAACAAAAACCACATGAAGCACATCCTTTCCAACCTATTTAAGGGGGAATTAAATGTGGTAAATTGAATTATAGTTGATGAAATAACAGAAAATTATTGCATGCATAGTTTGTATTCAGAATATAGTAAGTAAATACCTCACAGGTTTTAGNATATTGCATCTGTGTAACAGCCATGGAAGGATGGACTGACTAGAATCTCATAGCTAAACTGTGTAAGGCTAAGGATGACACCCATTCTTCCTGTCTCAAGGT